>ML780772.1:71199-103546 GCA_009831015.1 Picea engelmannii | reverse complement strand
AATGATATAATGTTTATGTTCATGTCTTTATTTTTCATGTAATCTAAAATATAATCATTAATTTCAAACTGAAGTTATGGACATTTATTGGATATTTGGAAGGAAAGGGAAAAGGAAAAAGTATCAATTATTGGAATTATTAATAAACAAAAAATTTAATAACAAAGAAAGATAGCAATGGCTAGTTAATAACTTTTGAGACAGTGATAACAAGAGTGATAATTAAATTTACAAAAGGTTAGGACCAAACCTTTGTTGTAAATGGTTACCATGTCCAAAATTTTGCAATCAAAGCATATAATTACCATGAGCATGGATTACAATCCAAATAGTTGAAATATAATTAGTACTTTAAAAAGGGTCAAAACGCTACTCATCTACAAATTTTCATTCACAATGCATACATCCAACTCCAACTTTCATTCATTATGGATGCATCCAATTGCACCTGCTTCATGGTACCCGAGATTGAATCATGGTCTGGATTAATGTTAAAGAGATCGCAACCCAGTGGGAGAAGGAGAAGATAATGATGGAGGTTGGGGGAGAATAATAATCAAAGATACAAAGATTGAGTAGTGGAATCATGATAATTATAAATTCTATTAAAATTTTTACATAGTTACAAAAAATACTTTACAAGATTGTTAATTGCAATTCACATATATTTATTCCACCGGCATGAATTTAATGACCTTAATGCATAGATGTCATAGTTATCTAAGATTAAAACTCCAAACTTAGGTTATCTATGTTTGAAAAAAAAGTGCATTGTGTGCATGTTCGGTAGTTAAAATTCAAAACTTAGGTATAACTTAAGATTGAAACATAGCATTTGATTAGAACTCCGCCATAAGACATCAAATTTTTTAGACAATGAGATGTGTGATGAAAGTAATTTAAATATTATGCAAAAATAATTATTTTATTAAGCATATGCACGACATTGGATGGCATGAAAAATGTGTGTAGTCAAAGGAAAACTAATGGATGGTCAACGATGAATGGACTAATAATATGTGTTGGTCTTATATATTGTGTGGATAAAAAAAGTAATAATAATATACTAATTATTTGACTAAACTAAATAAATATAACCATTTTATAATTATAAGCTAATTAGTAATATATTAATATCATGATGATGGTGGTGGTTAACATCCACTGACATCAATTTTAATTAATAGGAATAATTATAAAGTTTTCAATTGAATGTAACTTGAATTTAACTTAAGTTTTCATGTGATGAAGTCTATCCTTAATAATTAAATTTTATGAGTTTTATTCTTATAAGTGCAATTAAATTTTATCAAAATAAATACCCCCTTATAAAGATGTATCAAATTTATGAAATAATTCTTTTGGTTAAATATATCTATATTCTTGGTCCTATTACAATATAGGAGACATTAATCCTTCATATTAAACCCATTATAATAATGCCCTCTCCTTAACCCTATCTACAATAAATGACTCACTTTGTAAAAACACAACACATCTATGAAATCATCCTTTTAGAAAAACATGGTACAACTATAAAACCATCTCTTCTATTAAGTAATCCCCCATCCATGGCTCCATAGGTAATAAACACCCCATTGGGAGCCCAACTAATATAAAAGACACCCTTTGGGAATATGCTTGAGAGCTATGAAATCCTATTATAAAACACTTCCTTGTGAATATTCTTGAAAGCTATGAAATCTTCCTCTTTGCTCAGAGAATCTAAAACCATGAAATCATTCCTTATTCTAAGAAAATCACCATCCTTAGCATTAAAGGACTCCCTTGCACATAGGTGTAATCCACAAACCCATAACATGCTATTTGAACAAATTAAACAAATTAATGAAGCAATGATAGCACTTAGATTATAAGCTAAGTCTAATTTTGTATGTAGCAGATCAAACTATCCTTTGGAATTTCTTTTTTATCTCATTTAATTGGGTGGAAATTTTCAAATTTGAAATTTAAAAAATTGTTATTTCAATAAAAATGGATACTAACAAATTCATTTGTAATATGAAAATTCATTAAATTTCAAATTTTTAGTATCAAAATTGTGATTTTTCATAATTGGATTATTTGTGTACAATATTTCATTTTCACAAAACAAATCCATGAACATAATAATATTTTTAAAAATAAAAATAAAATAACTTTTTAATAAAAATTAAAAAAGATTTACTTTTAAAAGATAAATAAATAAATACATATTAATAATAATATTTTAAATTTTTTTAAATCACGTTTTTCCAAGATGAGATAAATTTAAGCTTTATATAGGTGGAAATTTTCTAGATTTGAACATGGAACCAACAAATATTAGCTGAAGTGTGATAAAATCAACCAAAATTCCTACATTTGAACATAAATATAGAAAAACAGTGGCAGTGGCTGAAATGGTTGAAAACCAATGACATTTGGCTATGAAACATTTTATTCTTAATATGATATATGTTGTTCGAGTAGAAAAGTTTATATGGACCTTGGAGTAGAGAAGTTTGTAGGGACCGAGAGAGATAATATTGTTGATGTTTTACTTATACATCTAGCAGTTACAGTTCTTTTTTATTATTATAATCATTTCGCACATTAGCTGCATAAACAAGATCATTGAAAGAGAGGCAATGAAAGAAACAACAGAAACAGACAGGTTATCTTGGGAAACCCTCATGGGGGGAGAAAACCCAACAAAATCTTCCTCAATATAGATATACCAAAGACCAAACAGAATATCCTCCTCTACTCCTTCACTGGGAAGAGTAGTGCACCACTTAACCAAGAAATACCAAGACATAGACCAAAACTGTCCTTGACGTCACCTCTAGTTGCAGTAGTTTCTCCTCCAAGACTTGCGCATTGTAGAGATAGATGGTGAGTGTGTGTGTCCAAATGAGGTGTTGGCCTCTCTTATAAATAGTGGTCTGGCCAGCCTATAATTAGGCATTGGCCTCACTTTACCCTCTTAATTTACATTTAGTTTTCAAGGCACAATAAGGCTGACTTTTACTAAGGGGCAATAGGGCCTAATTAAATATAATATAATAATATTATTCAACTCTCTCTCAGGTAGAATATTCTTCAAAGTTACAATATTTCAACACTCCCCATTAACAAGAAGGGTATTCTATTGACAACATTAATAACAACTAGATGGAATCAATACATCATCAAGAGGAGGGGACATCGTCATCAACATCGGGAACATTGTCAGTTGTATCTATAGTTCATCGGAAGCTTTTTTCATCATCAACACCAATAGAAATTGAACATCATCATCATTTGTAGAACGGATCTAGAGTAACATCATCATCATCAATAACATGAAGCTGGAACATTAACATCGATAGCATGAAGCTGGAACATCAACATCAACATCACGAAGCTGGAACATCAACATCGACATCAATGGAAACATAATGAGGCAGGTGCATCAACAAAATATCTGTGGTACTCTGACAGATCGTCCTTACCGGACCTTCGTAATCTGCCCAAGAATCATAAGATTCCCTAGGATATAAAATCATAACAAGCTAGCACGTGGTACTCTGATAGATCGTCCTTACTGGACCTTTGAGATCTTCCCAGGAACCATAAGATTCCCTAAGATATAAAATCCTAACTGAGGTACCATTATTGACCACAGCTAGCATATACATGCACAGGTACTCTGACAGACCATCCTTATCGGAACTTCAGGATATTCCCAGGGATGATCAGTCCCCTAGGATATAAAATACTAACTGAGCTACCCGTTGTTGGCCAAGATACCATAGTATCATCAACATCACTCCCCCTTTCGAGGGAGGTCCTTTCGAACAACACCAAGCTTGTCTCGGAAGTACTCAAACTTCACACAAGACAGAGGCTTAGTCAACACATCTGCAACCTGCTCATGTGTGCCAACATATTGGAGCTTCACAACTCCCTTCTGTACAATGTCATGAATATAGTGATATTGGATCTATATGTGCTTCGTCTTATCATGGAATCTTGGGTTCTCTATCATCTTTATGCAACTCTGGTTATCACATGGAATCATGGTATCTTCCATCTCCATATCGATCATACATGTCAACAACTTCTGAAGCCATATGGCTTCACAACTGGAGGAACATGTTGCAATGTACTCTGCTTCTTTCGTGTTGAGAGAAATATTGGACTGCTTCATGCTTTTCCATGAATTCATGGTTGACCCCAAACTTAAACAACATCCTGAAGTGCTCTTTCTATCTGAAGAACTTCCATCCCAATCTGAATCTCTATAACCATATAGTCTGAAGTCATGATCTATAGTATAACAAATACCATAATCCAACATACCCTTGTAACAGACGCAACCCCTTAAAGCTATTTTAAGGGGTGGGGCATCATTTTTCGTTTTCCTTAACTATCGCGGATCCTAGTTCCTGGATTTCTATCACATCCTTCTCGTCCATCACTATCCAACCATTGCCTCCATGCTCAAAATTGAGCTCTGGGCTAGACTTAATCTCCTTCTATAATAATAGCGGTATAGGTATTCGACGCTTTGGCACTTCAACGCTCCGACACTTCAGTGCTCTAGTGTTTTATTCCTATTCGCTATCTACGCACGAGACCACCAAAAGTCCCAAACTTCCAAACTCTCGTAATGTTAAGAACCAAATATCAAGATAGCATAGAAAAGCCTCAGAATAAGTACTCAATGCCTTGAAAAAGATAGAATTTCAAATAATAAGCCTCTTCAAGGGGGAAACCTCCTTATACACCACATAAATTTACAAATACAAGATTATTCCAAATGAAAATGTCTCCTTGGTATATATAGGAGACTAGGAGGTACAATTACAACTAAAACACCCAAGCCGACATAAATAAAATAACATTACTAATGTAATATGCCCCAATTAAGGGGTAATGTGCCACTATTTAGGGCTTATCATGTCCCTCCCCTTGAGACAAGTGGTGTCTTCAACACTTGAGTAATTATGGATGCTTCTATATAAAAGACTCATCTTCCCAACTAAAATCTTCAACAAGTAGTTTCCTCCACTTAATGAGATACTCTGAAATGGATCTATTCCTCAGCTGGTGAATTCTTGTGTCAGTGATGGCTTCAGCATCCAATATGATTTTTCATTCCTCATCAATTTCTAGAAATATAGTTTGAGTTGGGATATTGTCACCTATAACCTTATTTAAGAATGAAACATGGAAAATTGGGTGTAATTGTGAGGATGCAAGCAAATCCAATTTGTATGCCATAATACCAATATTTTTCAATACCTTATACGGGCCATAGTACTTTGGTGATAATTTATTATCCTTCTTGGGTTTCTTGAGGGACATATGTTTGTATGCTTGTAGTCTTAAAAACATCCAATCCCCTACTTCAAATATTCTTTCACTACGATGTTGATATGATTGTTGTTTCATGCAATTTTGTGGCATGGTCAGGTTATCCTTTAAGATTTGGAGAACTTGTTGTTTATGCTCAATGTGATCTTCCACTTCTTGAACCTTAAATTTTTATTTTAGAGAAGAAGTGATGGAAGGAGGGTGGTATCAATAGAGTTCCATAAATAGTGTCATTTTTGTTGCAGTATGAAATGAATTGTTATACCACCATTCTGCCAAGGGTAACCATTTGACCCATTGTGTTTGTTTATCAGAGAAAAAGAAACAAAGGTATCCTTCCAAACATTTGTTCATTATCTCAGTTTTTCCATCAGAATGAAGATCATAGGATGAGCTATGAGCCAATTGAGTACCCAAACAAGAAAATAATTATGTCCAAAAATGTCCAGTGAAGATAGGATCTCTATCACTTACAATAATCTTTGGGATTCCATGTAGTTTTTGAGCTGCCTCCATGAATGTGTTGGAAAATGTATTGGCTTTGACGGGATGAGAGAGTGCACAAAAGTGTGTGTACTTGGTCAGTCTATCAACAATCACCATGATGACATTCTTTCCTTCAGACTTCGGTAATCCTGTGATGAAATCCATGGAAACCTCATCCCAGCACTGACTTGGGATGGCTAATGGTTGTAAAAGACATGGGGTCTTAATTGTTTCCACCTTATTTTTTTGGAAAACCAAAAATTATGCGAAAAACCTTTGAACATCAGCTTTAAGGTCATCCCAAAAAAATTCCTTCTTGACCCTATGGTAGGTTTTCAAAAATCTCGAGTGCCCTCCTACCGGAGAGGTGTGCAATTCCAATAGTACTTTTTGTCTGAGTTGGGAGTTCTTACATAAATATAAGCGATCTTTGTACCATAGTGAATCATTTTTCCATGTAAATGTATCTGATGCACTCGAATCCTATTGCAACCTTTGAATGAGAGTCCACGCGTTTTCTTCATTCTTCCATTCATCCCTCGCTTCTATTATCCAATCATGTTGGATGATCAAGATAGCACAAACAAAGGCCTCAACAACTTCATCCTTTCTTGATAGTGCATCTACCACAACATTTTTCTTCCCCTTTTTATAGATGATTTCAAAATCATAACCCAATATCATGGTCACCCATTTTTGTTGTTCTTCTAAAGATAGTATTTGTTCCAAAAATTATTTAAGACTATCATGATCTATTTTTACCTTGAAGTGCCTACCTATTAGGTAAGGGTGTCATTTCTTCAATGCATGTAGTATTGGCATAATTTCCTTCTCATAAATGGGTTTATGTAAGTCCTTTCCCTTGAGTGGTCGACTTTCAAAAGCCAAGGGCCTTCCTTCTTGCATTAGGATATTACCAATGCCATTTCTCGAGGCATCACATTCCACAATAAAGGTTTTTGTGAAGTCTAGTGTGGTCAAGACAAGAGTTTTTCACATCACCTCTTTAAGTTGTTCAAAATCTTTAGTTGTCTTTGGAGTCCATGAAAATGCATCCTTCTTAGTTAGTGGTGTTAAAGGTGATGCTATTCTCCCATAGTTCTAAACAAACTTGCTATAGTAACCTGTCAAACCCAAAAATCCTCTAAGATTCTTCAATGTTTTGGGAATCATCCAGTCCATCATGGCCTTAATATTGTTAGGGTCTACCTTGACACCTTCATGAGATACAATATGACCCAAATACTCTACCTCCTTCACCCCAATGAAACATTTGGGTGGTTTGGCATATAATTGTTGCTCCTTTAGTAGTTGTAGCACCTTGTCAACATGTTGCACATGATCCTCCCAAGACTTTCTATAGATTAATATATCATCAAAAAATACAAACACAAATTTTCGAAGGAAGGGATTTAAAATGGAATTCAACAACCGTTGGAATGTGGAAGGTGCATTTGTAAGGCCAAAAGGCATGGCCAAAAATTCCTAATGGCCTTCATGAGTTCAGAATGTTGTTTTTGGGATATCTTCTTCCTTCATTTTAATCTAATGATACCTTAAACAAAGATCCAACTTTGTGAAATAGTTTGATTTATGTAGTTCATCTAACAATTCATCAATGACGAGAATGGAAAACTTATCTTTAATAGTGATCTTGTTGAGCTCTCTATAATCTGGACACATATTCCATGAACTATATTTCTTAAGTACCATTACCACCGGTGTAGAGTAAGAACTTTGGCTAGGTCTAATAATCCCCGCCTCTAACATTTATAAAACCATACGCTCGATTCCACTCTTCTGGGAATAAGGATATTTGTACGGCCTGATGTTAGGAGGAACACTCCCAAGAATTAGGTGAATATCATGATCATGATTTTGAGTGGGTGGAAGACATTTGGGAATATCTTCAAATACTTTGGAATGATTATCAATGATCCCTTGAAGATCTAGGGGAATAGATGGCTTAGATGTTTGAACATCTAGTGAGCATAGTTGTTCAATTACACCTTGATGCCCCTTTTTCAATAATTTTTTCATGTCATTAAATCTTATCACATTATTGGGTTTCCATGTGATACCTCTTAACTCAATTTCTTTTCCTTCCAATGAAAATTTGATGAAATGTTCTTGAAAATTAAAAGCCACTATTCTTGATAATTGTAACCATTGGATTCCTGGTACAACATCAACACCACCCATGGGTATAGCAATCATTGGACTATTCATTACATATTACCCCATAGTAAGATTGATCTTATTGCATTTTCCTGAGCAATTTACAATTCCTCCTTCTGCAATCATTACTTGAAACTCTGGTGCTAGATATACAAAGAAATTGAGAGTTTTGGCTAATTTATAGTGAATGAAATTATGAGTACTACCAGAATCAATTAGGACTATTACCTTTTTCTTTTTGATATATCTTTCAGTCTTGAGGGTTTGAGGAGTGCTAATTTCAGCCAATGCATTACATGATATCATGGGAGTCAACTCTTCAGAAGAAATCGCTTCTACATTTTCATCTTGAGATGGTTCTTGTTCTTGTTCTTGTTCTTATTCCTCTTCAAATTATATGTAGAATAATTTTGTCTCACCACACTTATGTCCCTTATTGTACTTTCTATCACAATTGAAGCATAAACCTTTTTATTTTCTTTCCTCCAATTTTTGAGGTGTCAACCTTGTAGGTTGAGGTGTTTTAGAAGAAGGAACATTATTCTCTCGATAGATGTTAGGAGTGGTCCTTCTATTAGCCATAGCCATATTTTTACTTTCAACATTTCTTGCCACCCTAAATGAATTCTTCAATGATTTGGGTTCGCAAAGGTGAACCTCATGTTGAATGTTATCCCTTAAAGTTCCTATGAATACATCAATCAAGTGCTCATCTAGAATATCGGTTACCTTTATATTCAATCTTTGGAATTTCTCAATGTGCTCTATAACTGAACACTTTTTCTTGAGATTTATCAATTGGATAAAGAAGGTATTGCTCCTTGTATCCTCATAGTGTGATATCATTTCTTCTGTGAAAATTGTCCAAGTGACGAGTGATTTGTGAGTAAAAATCCATTGATACCACACAACTTTATTGGGTTCTAAATATAAAGAAGCAATTCATACCTTTTGTGTATCTGTCACATTATGTAGATCGAAGAATTGCTCCATCTAAAGTATCCATGTGATTGGGTCCTTGCCATCAAACTTCCTCATATCAATCTTAGGAAGGTGGTTGATCTTCAAACCAAGGTTAGAGTTTCTCCATTCTTGATTCATCTTCCTTGTCTCCTCATCATGAATTTCATGGGACAAATTTTCACTTTCAAGTGTCCTCTCTATTAGGAAACTTTTCAATCCTTCCATGATCTCCCTTTTTAAACCGTCCATCTTAGTATCCATTATTTCCTCCAACTTAGCTTCAGTTGAATCCATCTTCCCTTTTAGGTCATATTTTGTTATTGTCTTCTTTTGTAAATCATTTATGTCCCTACGCATTTCTTCACCTTCATTAAGAGTCCAAGTAGGACTGTCTGGAAGCTTATTTGGTGTAGAAGTCCCCTTTTTTGGTGGAATTTTAGCCAAGTATCACTTTAAACCTTGATTTTGAGGTGGTTCATCTAGACAATCTTTATTTTGTTGTATCTCCACAATTTCAGCCCTTTTGGGTATGACAATTTCTTTCTTGTAGTTCTATGATATTTATTCTCTTCAATTCCATGCGTATGATAAAAATTAGATGTGCCAAATGGAATTTATGGTAACTTACCCACAACTTGTTTATGTTTTTCCTTTCTAAGAGATCTCACTTGTATAGAGTTCCCCACATAAAATATCTGATACACAATTCTAAAAATACTAAAGACTGTCCATTATCCAATGCAACTGGTCTCACTCAATTTGGATACTTGAGGAATAATTTATGATTGTTTTACCCTCAAGAAGGTGTTCTAGTCAGATACCCTCCTGGTCTAGTGGAGGTTAACACAACCATTCCTGGTCCCCTTCACCATCTCTTTCATAGCATCTGTGGTCTCTCTTAGCACACCCCCCTTCCAACATTCATGCAATCACTTATCCATTTTCTAGTAAATAACATAATTTACATCCATTGACCTTTTATAAAAAGGTCCATCAAACCAAAAATTCACACATATTGAGTTTGCCATAGTCTCTTGGCCAATATAGTTATATTTACAAATTGGTGGACATAGGGGTGTTACAATCCCCTCCCCCTTAAAGGAACATCGTCCTTGATTTTGTATATGTCAATGTGCCTTGTATATACAAAAGTAAACAAAAATGGATATGCATGTCTCATGGCATCCTCCATTTCCCACGTGGCCTCATCTAGGCCAAAGTGTTTCCACTGCACCTTTACTTGTGCAATGGTTTTTTTCCTGGGTGAGGTTTCCTTCCTATCTAGTATGCATTGAGATTCTGGCAGGAATTCTCCCTTCGGCTCCACCTGAAACATAAACCAGTCAATTATATGATTAGAATCATGTACATATTTCTTAAATAATGAAACATGTAAAACATTATGTTCCTTCACTTTGGGAGGGAGTTCTATCCTATAGGCTACAAGTCCCACTCTATCTAAGATTTCAAAGGGCCCACAATACCAGGGTGCTATCTTGGCATATGCTCCAGTCCTCAAGGAACTCTTCCTGGGCCTAAATCTGAGATATACATCGTCTTCTATCTTGAACTCTCTGGGAGCTCTCTTTTTGTCAGTGTAACTCTTATGTATATCTTGAGTAGTTTCCATATTTTTCTTTATCTGAATCACTTGTTGTTCCATTTATTTCAGCATGTCAGTTCCAATTGTAACTCTATCCACTAGATTACTCCAACTGATTGGAATCTTGCACTATCTACCATAGAGGGATTCAAAAGGGATCGTCTTCAATGACTCTTGATAACCATTGTTGTAGGAAAATTCTACCAAAAGAAGGTATTCTTCCCACTTCTTAGGTTGATGCATTACATGCATCTTTAACATGTCTTCTCATATCTAGTTTACTCTTTTTGTCTGTCCATCAGTTTGAGGGTGATAGGCTGTGCTAAACAACAATTTAGTCTCAAGACAAGCCATTAAGGACTTTAAAAAGATTGAAGTGAATTTTGTGTCTCTATCTGATACAATCTCCCTAGGCATGCCATGTAGTCTAAATATCTCCTTCATGAAGATGTTGGAAATATTTATTTCCTTGCAAGTTGACTTAACAGGAATGAAGTGAGTAGACTTGTTCAATTTTTCCACCACTACCATGATGGCATCATTCTGCTTGGCTGATTTTGGAAATATGGTGATGAAATCCATGGAGATGGTTTCCCATTTCCATTCTGGAATTGGTAGAGGTTGTAAAAACCCTGCTGGGTGTTGGTGTTCTGCCTTAACTTGCTAGCATTCTAGACACTTATCTAGATAGTCATCTATGTCATTTTTCAATCTAGGCCAATAGAATTGTTTCCTGGTGGTCGTGATCATTTTCTGATAATCTGGGTGACTAGTATATGGTCTCTTGTGTAGTTCATCCATAATGAACCTCTTCAAGTCATCACAACTTGGAATAAAAAATATGTTTCTATAGGTCAACAGGCCTTCATCAAGCATCTGATAGCCTTCATACTTCATCCCTGTAGGATCTTCCTTTAGGTATGATGTCACAGTCCTAAAAAATGCATTTGTTTCTTGTGCACTCCTGACTCTCTCTCTCTAACATCCATTTTAGAGGTTCTCACTGCTACTAGGTGAATCATTTTCATACTTTTTCTAAGGGCATCGACCACCCTATTTTCCTTTCCTTTGATGTGTTTGATATCGAAATAAAACTCACTAAGGAGAGACATCCACCTAGATTTCCTAGCATTGAGTTTTGGTTGATCAAACAGGTGCCTCAACCCACAATGGTCTACCACAAGTACAAATATCCTACCCAGGACTTAATGCCTCCACATTTTTAAAATGTGCACTATGGCAGCCAACTCTAGATCATGTGTCACATAATTGATTTCGTGCTCATTTAGTTTTTTGGATTCGTAGCCAATCACACATCCTTATTGCATAAGGACTCCTCTGAGTCCTTCCTTACAGGCATATGTACACATGAAGAAGTCATTATCAGGGTCTACAATATTCAGCACAGGTGCATGGGTTAGAAGGTTTTTTAGTTCTTGAAATATTTCTTCATGTTCTGATGTCCAAGTGAATTTAACCCCCTTTTTCTGAAAGGCGGTGATTGGACAACCAATCTTGGAAAATCCTTTTATGAACCTCCTATAATATCCTTCTAAGCCCATAAAGGATCTGATATCAGATACATCCTTTGGGGTAGGCCATTCCATGATAGATATGATCTTTTCAGGGTCTATTGTTTCTCCTTCTTCAGAAATAACATGGCCTAAGTAATGGAATTTCTTCTGGAAAAATTCACACTTGCTAAACTTAGTGTAGAGATGATGATCTCTTAGTACTTGAAGCACTAGTTTAATATGTTCTTCATGATCCTCTCTGTTCTTGGAGTAGATTAGGATATCATCAATGAAAACCAATACAAATTTGTCTAGGAATTTGATGAGTTCATTATTCATCAAGCACATAAAAGTGGCGGGGGCATTGGTTAATCCAAATGGCACCACCACAAATTCATAGTGACCATACCTTGTCCTAAAGGTTGTTTTGTGGATGTCTTCATCCTTGATTCGGACATGATGGTATCCAAACCTTAAGTCTATCTTTGAGAAAATGGACGAATCCTTTAATTGTTCAAACAAGTCATTGATCCTTGGTAAGGGATACTTGTTCTTTATGGTTTTCTTATTGAGTTTTCTATAGTCTATGCATAGTCTGAGTGTGCCATCTTTATTTTTCACAAACAAGGTTGGTGCTCCCCATGGAGACATGTTGGACCAGATGTATCCTTATTCCATCATCTCCTTTAGTTGTAGATTGAGCTCAATTAGCTATAGTGTACTCATCCTATAGGGCATTCTAGACACTGACATTTCTCCTAGTGCAAGTTCTATCGATAAGTTATTGTCTCTTCTCGGAGGTAGACCTGGTACCTCTCCTAGAAACACGTCTTTATACTTTCTTAATATGGGGTTGTCCTCTAGGTTTGGTTTGTCATTCTCAATATATTCCCACACTTGTATTTCATATAGGGGACATCCCTTTTTGCAATACCTTTTCATTTGAAGGGATGATATTCATCTCATTGAGACAGGCTTTTGAATCCCTTAAAGGATTATTTTTCTCCCTTCTTCATTTTCACACTTCAAGGTTTTATGGTAAGAGTCTAACTTAGTCTTATAAGTGGATAACCAGTCCATACCAATCAATAGGTCATAAGACACTATGGGAAGTATGTTAAGGGTCGCTTGGGTGGGAAATCCATCCATAATGAATTGGCAAGATGGTATGAACTCTGCTACTTTTCTTTTGGTTCCAGTGTCTATTTGTACTAACCATGGATTAACATGTCTAGCTAGTTGTAGTTTACACTTATGAACAAACTGAGGAGCCACATAAATCAAATTAGAACCAAGGTTAATTAAAATGGAAACTAAATGGTTGGTGATCATACCTTCCATCTCCACCACTGAAGCTTGGTGGTCATCTTGTTTATTATCCAAGGTTGCATAAATCTGTGGCATGCTCCTAGCCACAACATTGATTGTAGTAGCTTATTGGATCTTGTATATTCTCTTGTTGTTTTGTTGTATATGTGGACAATCTCTTAGCAGATGTTCTTCTCCACAACCCCAACATTTCAAGGGTTCTCCCTTTGGGTTATCAGTCTTTCATGCGGTTGTTTCAAAAGTTTTATTTCCACTCTGGGAGGGGAAATTCTATTGATACATACTTTTTTGTAGGAAGGCTCATCCTAGAGTCCTTCCCATAGTTATTAAATCTTGAGGATTTAAACCCCTTCTTCTTGAATCTAGAGCTACTCTTCTTCTTCCAGTCCTCGTGAGGCTCTATCTGACCCCTGAAATGTTCATAGCAATAGCTTTCCTTCCAGATAGTATCTTCTAAGGTATTTGGCTCGTCAAACTCAATCCTATCCCAGTAGGACTGATGTAACCCACTAATAAATCATTGCAATTTTACCTTTTCATCATTTATGTAGGGTACATACCTTATCAACGAAAGGAATTTATTGATATATTCCTCTATGGTTAGTTGTCCTAGCTTGAGTTCATAGAACTCCTTATTCTTCCCATCAAAGTATTTCTATGACAAATACTTCTTCTTGAAGTAATTCTCAAATTGTTTCCATGATAAGTCCTTCTCTTGGATTCCTTTCACATTCCTAAGATCCTCCCAGCAAATGGAAGCCTTTCGATTCAGATTGAAGATGGTTATTTGAGCCTTCAATTTTTCAGAGTAGTCATGAACTCTGAAGTACTTATTTAAACTAAGAAGCCAAGCTTATGCCTCTTCCACTTTCTTAATCTCTCTGTCGAAAGAGGGTGGTTTGGCTTTCTTGAATTCTTCAGGATCACAACTTTTGGAATGCTTCCACTTCTTTCCTTTCCTTTGAGAATGTGAGATAGTTTTGCTACTACAGTATCCCTCAGAGTTTCTAGTTTCCTTTCCAGAGGACTCTCTCGATGAGTGTCCCCTGTCTCCAAGTTGGGTCTTCCTCGAGGTAATCCTCCTAGTGTGGCCACTTATGGGACCATCTTTCTGTATCTTGGGTGGGATTTCAGTTCTCTTCGTATGTCGTCGGTCCACATGACTGGTTGTGGGTCCATGTTGTAGCCACCTTTGTATATCGGATAAAATATGCAGTAAGACTACATTTATTTCTATTTTTTTTTCTTTCTCCTTTATCAATCTCTCGTTGTCATCCTTGAAACTCTATAATTCGGCCATGAGGTGTTGGATCATGTTGTCATTGATGCCAATGGCTTGATTGATTGGTGTCAAAGGATTGATTGACTAATGGTTGATGCAATGTAATATGTATTGTCCTTGATGAGAATGCATAGATGAATATGGATCAATGGGTTGTCATTAATACATGATGAATATGGATTGATATGGTTTCATTGATACACGATGCATATTTGATGTATATAATGCAGTGGTGGATTGATGCAAAGATGAATCATTATATTCCTATCATGGTTGATAAGGTGCACAAATGGATGAACTCCAAAGTGGTCCCCTTATGGTGAAAGCCCTCACGGGAAGAGGCTTTGCGGATTGAGTTATCCTAGAAGAATGGTTGGAGGACCCATGCTTGTATGTGGAATAATGAGATTAATATCAATGAAGTTGTTGGTGAAACTATCCTATATGGATAGTGCTTTTCATGCCATTTCTGGTGGTATGTGGAATGTCACATAATTCCTCACGGTTTTAGAGTTATGACCTTACGAAGTTGGAGGATCCCCATATGAAGGCTTGAAGCCCCCAAGGTCAAAGAAGTCAAAGTGACCTAAAAGAAGAAATCATTATTTAAATGATAAAGCAAAGTGACAAAGTCAAGGTGGATTTATTAAATAATAAATAGAAGTTACAAAATCAAGAAATGATAAAGTAAGGTGACAAAATCA
The DNA here is from genome assembly GCA_009831015.1 of Picea engelmannii. Classification (NCBI taxonomy): domain Eukaryota; kingdom Viridiplantae; phylum Streptophyta; class Pinopsida; order Pinales; family Pinaceae; genus Picea; species Picea engelmannii. The sequence goes on along the minus strand of ML780772.1, from coordinate 88,144 downwards.
AGAAGGAATATTTAAATGATAAAGTAATGGAGAACTTTCTATTTATGGAAAGTGGTTGACCCTAAAATAAGGAAAATAGGTTAAGTGACCTAGATATGGGTTAAGTGACCTAGAGGATGAAAGTATAAATAAGATAACAATGGTCATTTGCAATCATCATTGTTGTGGATCAATGGAGAGCTTCTTGTGAGAATATCTTTTGAAGTATTGATGGAGAGCTTCTTGTGAGAGAATTTTGGTGTGGATCTCTTGAGCATGATTGAAGATATATCTTGAGAAAGAGAGTGTGAGGAGGATCTCATGGACCCATTAAAGTTTCGGCAAGTCTAAGATCATGACGACAAAACTCTTGGAATTATCGAGAAACCCTATTTTCTGGTGCGTAGGTGGGTTGTTTGTGTATAGGGAGTGTATACGCAAGTTGTTAGTGTACAAGGTGCATATGGTACACAGGCTATCAATGTATAGGGAGCGTACAGTGAAAAAATCATGGAGTTTTGTGGTTGAGCTGATGACAAGTTGTTGAAGACTAAAGCAGGTTCCAGATATGCACTCTATGGGCTCATATCTATCACTGAGACATTGGTATGGTTACATTATTGTCTTGATGGATAGCATTTCTTATTGTGTTGTGAATGCCTAGGTCATTCTTGGTATGGTTTCTATAATATGGATTATGTTGGTTGATGGAGTGAGTAGCACTCTTATAACTCAGTACTGATATAATGGCTATAGTATGTTGATTACTTATGCATGATTGAGTAGCAATCATAATGATTGGCTTTGGAACATGAGTAAGATATTGGAGAGCTTGGATGTATTGTGACTAGATGGTGGTTAGTTTGGACAGTGACTAGCAGAAGAAAATGATAAATTGGTTGCAGAGGATCTGAGTTGATCTTGAAGGTAAAACCCTAATATCTTAGAAGGTATATGCAGGCTACAGTACTGTTTGGGAGTGTATACGCAGGTTGTAGTACTGCTTGGGCACGTATACATGTGGGTTGTACTATTGGTAGGGCGCGTACACACGCATGTTTCACTGTTGACAAGTCACGTACCTATTGCAGATTGACATCTGTTGAGGATTGTTGTCTCGTCTCATTTGATGTTCAGGGTGTAAGCTGAGTGTTGCATTATAGAGCTGGTGCTCTTGTAGAGTTGTACTCTATTCAGTTGTTACTGATAAACCCCAAGGATTGTAGTCTGTAATAAAAAGAAAATTGTACATAGATCTTGTGTTCTTTGTGTTCCTTGTGGTGATGACTTATTGATGGTATATTGCTAATATATGTTGTTGATATGTGTTCACATCTAACTAGTTATAAATGACAGCAATGAGTAATGACTAAAATGTTGAATGTTACCCCCCCGCTAAGTGTGGTAGGTCTGTCCAACAATTGGTATCAGAGCGGGCCTTCACTAAAATCCTTAACAAGATTGAAGGAGATCCATAGACACACAAATGGATGATGAAGTTCCAATCCTTGATGAGGAAAACTATTCTACTTGGAGAATAGAGATAAGATTGTATTTGAAGACAATGGGAGAAGTTATTTGGAAGGCATCCATTGGTGGATCAATTCCTTTAAAGAACAAGTCAAAGTTTGCAACTCAAAGAGAAGGAAAGAAGAATGATGCATTGACTCTCAAGACCATTCTTAGTGGACTCTCAAGCCCTATCAAAGAGAGCATGCAAAAATGCACTTCCGCGAAGAATATATGGCTAAAGATAGAGGAGACATATCAAAGAAAGAAGGAGAAGAAAGACATTGAAGACAACTCCATCAAGACACATGAAGGTAAAGAATCTCCACAAACTCTTGGTTGCATTATTTCTAAAAATGATGATGTTGGCAAAAAGGAATATCTTGAAGACATTTCAAATGAAGGAAAAGAATCATGTGATGATGTTGACAAAAGAGATGAAGGTAAAGAATATACACAAACCCTTGATTGCAATAATTCAAAATGTGATGATGTTGAATTTTTCTCTACAAGTGAAGAAGAAAATCTAGAACTAGTTTGGATAAAGTGAATTGATTGTTATTCCATGGAAGAAGTAGAAGAAAAACTATTCGAGCTTAAAGATAAAGTTGAAAGAGGTCTATATGAATATAACAATGACCACTATTATATAGAATATAGCTATCTTTCGTATAACACTAAAAAGTTTCTCAAGAAGAGTCAAAGGCACATTTTGAAGTTAAAAGAAATGGTCAAAGAACTAAAAGAAATTAGTAAGACTTAATTAGAAGAAAAGGAAGAAGAGATCACAAGACTAAATAATGGAAAAGAAGATATGAATGTCGATGATGAGATTAGAAAAAGTTTTGAAATCATTGTCCATCTCAAGATCCAAATTGAAGAAGCCCAAAGAATAGAGGAACTATTGAAGAATCAAATAAATGAAAAGGAAGAGTTATGTTGTAAGTTAGAAGATGAAATTGTTGACCTTAGAAAGAAAGTGGAGAAGCCGAATAAATTCTTGAATAGCTCACTAATATTGGATGAGATCTTGGAAAATCAAAGATCACCAAATGATAAATCAGGTCTTGGATACAAAAAGGAAGCTACACATGCTGAAGCAAGCACCTCAAATAAGCATGAGGTAAGTCCATCAAAGAAGGAAGACAATGTTGCAAAACAACCATCTACACAAGGCAAAGAAAATATCAAAAGAACAAAGAAAGCAAGACAACAAGAAGCTACTTTTGGGACACCAAAGCAAAGATATGAAAGTATTTTTCATGGGAATTGTTATTCATGTAATGGATATGGTCACAAAGATTTTGAATGTAGATCTTATGAAAGGAGATATAATGGAATATTTTATAACACCATGAGGTGTTGGAAATGTGATCAAGTAGGACACATTGTTGTTCACTGTAACACCATGAGATGTTGCAACTGTAGTGGATTTGGCCACAAATCCCAAGAGTGTTGGAACACAAGAAGAGAGTCTATGATGAGGACTTCACATAGCATGGCTAGAAGAAGTAATAAAGTAAGGAAGGGAGACATATTTGAAAATATGGATGCTCAGAGCTCAAGTTCTGAGGAGAAAGGACATCTAGAGAAGTGGGTGAAGAAGAAAAAGCATCCAGAACAAAATGAAAGACTGAAGGGAAGAACAAAAGTGTCATCTACTGAGATATATGCAGGTGACAGTGGTGACAGTCGCGTACATACGCAGGCTGACCTTGAATAATTCATGTACATACATGAGTTCTTGTGAAGTAGGCCACGTATATGTGGTAAAGCCTTGGGAAAAAGGTAATGCACATGGCTTGGAGTTTGATGTGATGGTATAACTCTGTGATGCAGGGTCTAACATGGTTTATTGCAGGTTCTGACACTGTTTGTTGTAGGCTTTCATGGTTTTATGTTAGATTAGGTAAGGTGACAATGAAAAATAAATCTTGGGTGCATGGCACTAACCCATGATTATGGATTGATGCTAATCTGTTGGGATACATGGCTGGTACATATTTGAGTTTCATTGATATATCTTATGATGTATTATTGGAAGCATATGTTGGATATCATGGTGCATGCATTTTGCATGTGGTTGGGCCACATATTGAGACATGTGATTGGTGAGTTGATGAGATGATCATCTTGATACATGATTGGTACACTAGTAGAGGCACCTACTAGCAAGTTGATTGGCACATGTTTTATGGAGGATTTGGCATACATGTATGGGATTCATCATTTTGTGGTGTTGGTGCATGATGGTGTACATTTTTTGGTACACTCATATATGGAATATGCTTGATGATACTACACCATTGGTACTACTTGATTAGCACAACAATTTGCATTTGTTTGAGATACATGATTATGGCACTTGGTTCATGCTGGAGACATATCATGAGTGATATGATACATTGTTTGGCATGTTGGTAGATGCCCATGGTTGGCATATTGGTAGATGCACATGGTTGGCATATTGGTAGATGAACATGTTGGCATATTGATAGAGGCATATGATTGATACATTCCATGGATGATATCTCTTGGCACATTGCATGATGTTGATGTACATGGTTGATGTACATAAGTGGTGTGCATCATGAGAACACATTTTGTAGAGGATGTACTTGGTCCAAGAATCATTATATGGCAGCACATTGTTCATATTGAAGAGAAGATATGGGAGACATACCCATAGGGGGAGTCATTCTTCTTCCCATGATTCTAGGAGGAGATATTTATCAGATGCATACCTAGAAAAGAGCCGTATATTTGAAGAAAGAGAACAAAGGAATAATTCCAGGAGGAGCTATGGTCAAAGGGGGAGTATGTACAATGTATCCCTTGTTCAAAAAGGGAGAGATTATTCAAAGGAAGATCAAAGGCACTTAGACAGGGGGAGCAACCCCAAGAGGAAAATGAACCTTTCCCATTGATGTCAAAGGGGAAGAGTTAATCACATTGATGTGATTGATGTTTATTTATGGGGAGAGATAGTCACATTGACAATTAATGTACATCATGCCTTATCTACCTGTTGACATAAATAATTAATAATTGGTGTTGACATCAATGTTGGTATTGCCATCAATGCCAAAGGGGGATATTGGTGGATCATGTTGTCATTGATGCCAATGGTTTGATTGATTGATGCCAAAGGATTGATTGATTGATGATTGATGCAATGTAATATGTATTGTCCTTGATGAGAATGCATATATGAATATGGATCAATGGGCTATCATTGATACATGATGAATATGGATCGATATGGTTTCATTGATACATGATGCATAATTGATGTATATAATGAAGTGGTGGATTGAAGCATAGATGAATCATTATAGTCCTATCGTGGTTGATAAGGTGCACAAATGGATGAACTCCAAAGTGGTCCCCTTATGGTGAAATACCTCACGGGAAGACGCTTTGCTGATTGAGTTATCCTAGAAGAATGGTTGGAGGACCCATGCTTGTATGTGGAATAATGATATGAAGATTAATGAAGTTGTTGGTAAAACTATCCTATATGGATAGTGTTTGTCATTCCATTTCTGGTGGTATGTGTAATGCCACATAACTCCTCACGGTTTGAGATTTATGACCTTACGAAGTTGGAGGACCCCCATATGAAGGCTTGAAGCCCCTAAGGTCAAAGAAGTCAAAGTGACCTAAAAGAATAAATCTTTATTTAAATGATAAAGCAAAGTGACAAAGTCAAGGTGGATTATTTAAATAATAAAGAGAAGTGACAAAATCAAGAAATCATAAAGTAAGGTGACAAAATCAAGAAGGAATACTTAAATGATAAAGTATTGGAGAACTTTCTATTTATGGAAAGTGGTTGACCCTAAAACAAGTAAAATAGGTTAAGTGACCTAGAGGATGAAAGTATAAATAAGATAGCAATGGTCATTTGCAATCATCCTTTTTGTGGATCAATGGAGAGCTTCTTGTGAGAATATCTTTTGAAGTATTGATGGAGAGATTCTCGTGAGAGCATTTTGGTGTGGATCTATTGAGCATGATTGAAGATCTATTTTGAGAAAGAGAGCATGAGGATGATCTCATGGACGCATTGAAGTTTTGACAAGTTTGAGATCATGATGGTGAAATTCTTGGAATTACAAAGAAACCCTATTTTCCGGTGTGTACATGGGTTGTCTATGTATAGGGGGTGTATACACAAGATGTCAGTGTACAAGGTGTGTATATTACACAGGATGCCAATGTATAGGGAGCGTACAGTAAAAAACTCATGGAGTTTTGTGGTTGAGCTGATGACAAGCTATTGAAGACTGAAGAAGGTTCCAGATCTACACTCTATGGGCTCAGATCTATCATTGAGACATTGGTATGGTTACATTATTGTCTTGATGGATAACATTTCTTATTGTGTTGTGAATGCTAGGGAATTCTTAGTATGGTTTCTATAATATGGCTTATGTTGGTTGATGGAGTGAGAAACACTCTTATAACTCAATACTGATATAATGGCTATAGTATGTTGATTACTTATGAATGGTTGAGTAGCATTTATATTGACATGAGTAAGCTATTGGAGAGCTTGGATGTATTGTGACTGGTTGGTGGTCAATTTGGACAGTGACAAACAGAAGAAAATGATAAATTGGTTGCAGAGGATCTAAGTTGATCTTGAAGGTAAAACCCTAATATCTCAGAAGGTATATGCAGGCTACAATACTGTTTGGGAGTGTATACGTAGGTTGTATTACTGCTTGGGTGCGTATACATGCAAGTTGTACTACTAGTAGGGTGCATACACACGCATGCTGCACTACTGAGAAGTTGCGTACCTGTTTCATACTGACATCTGTTGAGGATTGTTGTCTCATCTCATTTGATGTTGAGGGTGTAAGTTGAGTGTTGCATTATAGAGCTAGTGCTCTTGTAGAGTTGTACTCTATTCAGTTGTTACTGATAAACCCCAAGGATTGTAGTCCGTAATAAAAAGAAAATTGTACATAGATCTTGTGTTCTTTGTGTTCCTTGTGGTGATGACTTATTGATGATATATTGCTAATATATGTTGCTGATATGTGTTCACATCTAACTGGTTATAAATGAAAACAATGAGTAATGAGTAAAATATTGAATGTTAACTAATGAGTTTTTTGAAAGAGGGAAGTTTTTGAAAAGAACCCCAAACTCATTCACCCCCCCCCCCCCNGGTGTGTCCAACATGAGGCTCCTTACATTATTATACGGATACAGAGGGGTTTCCACTACCCTCCTTTCATCAAATTATTCATCTTTATTGTGGGATCCATCCCCCACTTCATGGCACGTCACCATCCTTTATACTTGTAGTTTCTCGTGATTTACTAACTTCTTGAGTGCCGAAAAAACAATCATTGTTAGACAATGGTCTATTATTTCATAGACAACACATAGTTCATATTTCTTAAATACACACACATAGTAGAAAGTTTTATTCTTTTCTTTAGTACAATTTTAACCAGACTCTTTAGGGAAGAAGTAAGATAGGTTGTTCCCCTAAAAAATCCTTTAAATAAGGTTCTTATGTGACACATCCATGAGCCCAAGCAGGCCAAGCATTGTAACCATGCTCTAATACCAATTTGTAACACACCCAACCCCTTAAATCTCTTTTAAGGGTTGGAGCATCATTTTTTTTGTTTTCCTTAACTATATCGAATCCTAGTTCCTGGATTTCTATCACGTCCTTCTCATCCATCACTATCAAACCACTGCCTCCATGCTCAAAACTGAGCTCCGGGATAGGCTTAATATCCCTGTATAATATTAGTAGTAGAGGTATTTGACGCTTTGGCACTTTGGCGCTCCGACGTTTTATGTTTATTCGTTATCTACGTACGAGACCACCTGGAGTCCCGAACTTCTGAAGTCACGTAAGCTTGCCACATGACTACGGCCTTTGGGCCTTCTGGTCCCTTTACAATACTACTCCCAAATCCTCTGGAGTCCCAAAGTCCCAGACTCTTGGAGTTCTGGTCACTTCACCAACTACTTTGGCTAGGAGAGAATGTACCAAGGGCTGACACGTGGAAGGGTTTGGGGTGACATGTGTCACATCTCAATAGGAATATAGGGTATGTTATACACAGAAATTCATATGTCACGCAGCACATCACTTGTGGGACCACATCACCCTGGTGACATCATCTCACCATGTCACACTAGACTGACAACCTTCTAACATCTCCCAAATCTCACGGTCGATATATGACCATGTAGATCTAGAGATCTACATCTTTCGTTAATTTGTGAGTTCGGCGTTTAGGATTTTATCGACACACCACTCCCCAAATTCCCCAGAGTAACCAATCTCTGGACAGAAGGATCTATCAACACAAATCCTCATATATCGATGACTAAGAGGGATCCCAAAGGACCCCGAGATCCACAGTCCACATTACTTCGCAGCTCTAGCCTTCGGGGGTTTTGATGTTACAAAATTCATTTTCTCTTGAAGCGGCCAACGTTCAGTTGACTTCATCTTAGATCCAACGGCTAGGATAGAACCTGAAGGATCCCCAGATCAATGACCCTGGTCACTTCGCAGCTCCAGCCTTCGGGGGTTTGGGCTTCACTACCACTCCATTTTCTTGAAGCAGGACTTCGTCAAACTACCATGTGTGGGTCCATCCTCTTAAATGATCGAATGGTAGGTAGGGATCTGAACGATCTCCCCAAATCTATGTATTTCCTTTACTTCATAACTTCGGCATTCGGGGAGTTTAATACTATAACATCTCCATCCTCCTGGAGTAGAACTTCCTCGAAGTTATCTCAGTGTAGATCTAACGGCTGAGGGGACCCCCAAACATTCTTGATCGATGGTTCATGCTACTTCGCCATGGGTAGTTGGATCCAAGTTTATATGGTAAGCTAGGTTCACCTAACCACCAAGGAAACCATCCATTGTCGATCAACTTACTAGTAATCGAATCTCCCAGTTACCTTCAGCCAATTTGAAACTAGTAAGGTCGACAATACTTTGAAGTCCCAAACTTTTAGAGCTCTGAAGCCAAGAGGACTTAGCTCCCATAGGCTAATCCTAATATTCATAGGTATTGGTCATATGGGTCCTCCTGAATGGATCTTGTCTGCTCGTCCTCCAAACGAAAAGATCTCTCCTTTCAAGGCTTGAACCTCATTATCCTTCCTGAGATTTATCGTGAAATGGTTAAGGACTTGGGGATGAAATCTCGGTCGCACAATAAGGATTCTGAAATGGATATCCTCTTTAGATGGACACGACCAGATTGACATGATAAATACTTTCACGGTCGTCCTATAGGATTATGTCCCAAGACGCCTCAAAGGCTAAGCTAGGGCATACAAACTATCAGTCAAAAGCATAAGTTTACGAGGAGATAACTGCATACACATATATTGACCATTCCACTCATAAATCATTTATAGATACATATATAAACACATGCATTCATCCATTATTTCAGTTCAATACAGAAGTATGAAAACACTTATCAAAACCAGAAGATGTGATGTGACTACTGAAAGGGGTGCCCATTTCCACCCAACCATAGGCTCAGTCACTCTTAACAGATTTACCATTGGCCACCCCCAAGCTAGACCACGATGCTTTGATATTGAATCTTTTCTTCCGGCTAAGAGAAAGTTAGGGATGAAGGTTACTCTCCTCCTTTCAGCTCAGTGTTTATTTCCTTCACTCTTCACAATATTCCTCTACCCACCACGCCTTCCTTTCTTTCATTTCTCAGCAAGATTGCATGTGTCCCAAATTTGCATTCCGTGGTCAATTCTGAAAGCCTTACAGATGGGTTCTCTATCCCATGCCCTCATTAAATCTTGAGGATGTCTTCCCACCTACCAAACCGAATGTAATTCATTCATGGGTCAGAGGGTTGTTTTGATCCTGAGAAATTAAATCCATCAAAGTATTGTTCTGGTGGAGGTTAACGCAACCATTCCTGGTCCCCTTCACCGTCTATTTCATAACATTTGTGGTCTCATTTGTGGTTTAAGAGTTTTTAAAGGTAAATAATAAAGTGAAGTGACGAGTGCACTATAATTCAAAGTGAATACAAAATCAATTATTTAAATAATAAATTTAATGGAGAATTTAGAAGTGGGTTAACCCTAAAATAAGGAAAGTGGGCAAAGTGACCTAGAAGATTTTTTCAAGGAAGCTACTTGGAGAGTATAAATAAGAGCCAAGGCTCTCTCATTTGAATCACACTTGAGAATATTGAATAACTATAGGTTTCTGAGGTAACCAAAGGATATATAATCTGAATTTATGAGAAAAGTGAAGAAAAGAAGGTCGGAATTGAAGGAAGGATAAATTCTTTGGATGATGCTTTCTAAGGTATGTTTTTTCCAGGTCATCTCACCATTTTCACAATAACTTTTTTAATAGAATGATTCAGAACGTGACATTTTTGTGCCATTGAGGAAACATATCCAATTATCTGTGGTAAAAATTTTATCTTGTGGGTCGTTGTATTTATGGAGCTACACTCCGTGGAAAACAGGGTTTGTGGCTAGTCCTGAAACTAGTCAAAAATAGGTGTTTTGTGTAAAAACGTCATAACTTATTCATAACATATCCAAATTCAGTACAAAAAAATGTGTTGGTTAGAGTACATTATTTAGTATTTTTTTAACATTTTAAGATCAATTCAACAAATATTTCATGTGGGGCATTCTCTACAAGGTCTCTCTATAGAATAAGTCAGAATTCAGCAAGGTATGCCATTTTTTCCATAAATCCTTTTCTAAGAGTTTCCAAGTAGTGACACCGAGAGGAATTGCATAAAACACACTAAATAAAATTGTGTAACAGTTTCATATCTTTATTCATTATAGGTACAAATTTATGATTATTTCAAGTTAGGGTTGTTGACTAATCCAAAACTAGTCTTATGAGACTAAAGAAAAGTTTGATGAAAATTCTAGTCTCTTGTTGTTAAAGTTAATGAAGGTTTGCAGGTATGTGATCATATACACCAGGTCTATTATAGAGTTACAAATCATATTTGGATGATGATATTGATGAGGGCTTTTGGTTGAGATACAGGTTGGGTACATGCTTGAGACAAGTAGTTGATGAGTTGGCAGATACATGAGGTGTATAGTTGGTGATGTTGGTACATATTGATGAGTCATAGTTGATGAGTACTTGACACATTATTGGTACATAGTTGGTACATGGTTGTCTTCACTTGTTTATGTTACAGGTTGGTTACAAATTGTTTGGTACAGGTTGGTGCATGGTTGATGCACTTGTTTATGTTACAAGTTGATTACAGATTGTTTGTTACAGGTTGGTGCATGGTTTATGCACTTGTTTATGGTACAGGTTTATTACAAGTTGAGGTACAGGTTGACGCATGGTTGATGCATGGTTCAAGTTTATTGGTACATGTTTACAATGGTATATCTCACAATGATAGTGTGACAGTGGTTCCATCATTATACTTTTACTTCAGGGCAATTGGACAGGGCAAGGATAGGTAGTTGTAGCCACCTTCCAGTTGTAGCCAGAGAACATAGGGGGTTGTAGCCTCCTTCTAGTTGTAGCCATAGAATTGGGGAGTTGGAGCTTCCCTCAGGTTGTATCCTGAGAAACTAGGGGGTTGGAGCCTCCTTCCAGTTGCAGCTGGAAAACGAAGGAAGTTGGCGCTTCCAATGAATGTAATTTTTCAAGAAATATAAGATAAAGCATTTTGTGGTTTTCTCCCACTTTGGGTTTCCACGTAAAATACTAGTGTACTGTGTATGTGTATGATTTTTCATTTGTCCATTGCTTATTTACTCTCAGTTATTGGATGATAATGATACATTGATATAACACATGGATTATATGGTTAAAAAGGATTATTATTGCTCTATTATTGATTCGCCCCCCCTCTTAGTAATCCAGCAATTGGTCTCAAACAAGGTTCATTTAGGAAACATTTTAACCACTGGAAGGAGATCATGGATTATTCTGAGAATGGAGTACTGATATTTAATGGTCAGAATGGTTTTAAGTATGAGATGATGAGCATAAGGACGAAATTTTTTTTACAGGCACAAGGACATTATATTTCACTATCAGTTGTTACATGATATGATAGTTCAAAAAGGGCAAAGACTGTAGCCAAGAAGGAATTGAGGAAGAATAACAAAGTAGCAATGGATTTCATCTGGAAAGGATTACCTAATCTGGTAAGAGAAAATGTTGGTAAATGTTCATCAATAAAAGAAATTTGGGATAAGTTACATGACATATATTCTTCACCCATCACAGATTCAAAAAATGTCAAAGAAGATGCAGATACAAATCAAGAAGAATTATGTTCACCGTGTCAAGCAGATTTAGAAGATGAAGAGTGCATAATCACTAGAGGTATGTTGTTTTGTTTTAATTGTGAAAAACGTGGACATCTTGAAATAGAATTCCATGAAAGAAATGAGACAGAAAAACCAATTGAAATGGAAAGCAATTATAAAGAATAATTGATTAGTGTTGTAGATGAACTAAGAGAAGAAAACAATTCACTCAAGAAAGAATTGATGAAACAAAAGGAAAGTGTTGACATTTTTTAATAAGCCTAACAGGTCATCGAGAACTTAAGAACTCAGCTAGAAGAAGCCAAAAAGATTGAAAAAAATCTTGAATATGAAAAGGAGTGTTTGGAAACCAACATAGCTGCACAAAAGAAAGAAGTAGAAATGAGAGAGAAGATATCGAAAGATCATCTTAAGGAAAGAACTAATGATCTAAACCATCTTGAGGCAAAGTTTGGTCAAGAAGAGAAAGGACTTGAAGAAGAAATAATCACATTAAAAATTCATCTTGAAGAATCGAAAAGAACAGAAAAAGTCATGAAGTCTCAGATAATGAAGAAAGAAGAACAGGTTGAGAAGCTTAAAGAAGAAGTTGTCACATTGAGAATTAAAATCGTCAAGCTGAACAAGAATGTTGAAGAGATAGAAAGATCCACATCAGTTATAGAGAATGAAGAGAAGCACTCTTGGTTGCTAGAAAAGAAGAATGAAGAAAATATAAAGAGTTATGAAAAATTACTCAAAGGAAGGAATCATGGTCAACCAAAATCTATGAAAACTATTGAAGATATATCTTCAAGAAGACCATCCATCTTCAAGCCACAAAGAAGCTTCAATCCTTATCATGATCAGTCAAGGAAAAAATTTAGAAGGACTATGCCACAAAGAAGATCATTCACACCTAGGTATGCAAAATTATTTTATGGTAATTGTTTTTATTGTACTAACTTTGGACATAAGGTTGCAGATTGCATGGATTATAAAATAAATGTTCAAGCAAGAACTGCCTATGTGGTCACACATAGCATTGAGTGTTACAAATGTCATAACTATGGACACATAGCCAGTGACTATAGAAGCATGATCGATACTTCCATGAAAGAGAATATTGATATCATATATAAGAAAATATGGATAAGAAAATAGGAAGAACAGGTGAACAAAGACTAGGTTCCAAAGATCGCAAGATTGGCAATAAAATGAGATGAAAAAAAATCTATAGAGAAAAGGAAATATGTCAGATACGGAAAGGTTTGGAAAATAACTGAAAGAAAGGAAGGACATGTAAATAAGGAACATGTTCAAGAGATTGTACTTTCAGGAACTGTAGTGAAAGATGAATCTACAAATAGAAAGAAAGAAGTTAGAGCTCAGAGAGATAATGAATCTACCAATGAAGATGATGATGAATATACATCAGAGCAGGAATTGTTCTGAGCCATCCGCCTTAGAGACTCCCAAGTAATATGAATATTAGATAGGGGGAGTCTATGCGATAGTTGTGACAGACCAAAGAACCATCCTTTGAGTAGCTTGCAAAGTTTGAGAAGGCAGATTCTGAGCAATCAGTTAGCAGATGTACAGTTTGATAGATTAATCAAGAATTTATGATAGTATAGTGATAAATGGGTCAGCATTATGGACAGTTGCGCAAGTAGAGTCTTGGACAGTATGGACAAAGATGGATTCATAAGAACACTTTGAAAGTTTGGATAGATATATGATAGTGACAAGAGCATGGATTCATAGATTGGTTCAGAGAGTGGTTCAAAGAAAAAGGAACATTATTATAATGGATGATAATTACACAGGAAGTGGCTCAAACAATGCTAATGGATTCCAAATTGAAAGATATTTTTTGGACACATACAGTGCATACATCATTTCACATTCAAAACAGAGTAATTATCATAAACAAAAATGACAAAACTCCCTACGAACTATGGAAAGGAAGCGCAAACAACAACCTCTACATCAAGGGAACTAAAGGTAATATTTTATTAATTGAAATTTATGTTGATGATATTGTTTTGGAAGTACTAATGACAGGTTAAGCCATAAATTTTCAAAGGATATGCAGAATGAATTTGAGATGTCATTACTTGGAGGACTATCCTTCTTTTTGGGTCTTCATATATGTCAAATAAACCAAGGAATTTTTATTTCTCAAACTAAGTATATCGGAGAAAAGATAAAGAGGCTCGGAATGGAAGATGTAAACCAGTTACTGCTCCTAAGCAAACCAGTTGCAAGTTAAGCAAAGATGATGATTCGAAGTCTACAGATCAGAGGAAATACATGTCAATGATTGGCAGCCTACTATATGTGAAAACATCTAGACCAGATGTAATGCAGGCAGTTCGACAGGTGGAACGATTTCAAGCAGCACCAAATGAATCACATGTATTAGCAGTGAAGAGGATTTTCAGATATTTCAGTGGAACATAAGAGTTTGGATTATGGTATCCAAAAGGAAAGGATATATCACTTATTGCCTACACAGATGCAGATTGGGTAGGTTGTATTGATGACCGACGAAGCACCAGTGGAGCATCGTTCTACTTGGGTGAGTGTTTAGTATCATGGCTAAGAAAGAAACAATCATCAATGTTTTTATCTACAGTCGAGGTAGAGTATATTGCAGCAGCATCATGTTGTACACAGGTACTTTGGATGAAACAAACTCTGACAGATATACAGGTTGAGTATGATGAGCCCATTCCAATCTATTGCGATAATACAAGCACGATCAGTATCTCAAAGAACCCGATGATGCACTCCAAGATGAAGCAAATTCCAATCAAGTATCACTTTCTATAGGAGCAGGTTGCAGAAAAGAACATCAGAGTTGAGTATGTGGGCACAAAAGAACAAGTGCCAGACATCTTTACAAAACCACTTCCACTAGAAGCCTTTGAATATCTTTGCCAAAGACTTGGAGTTATTTCCACTCCAAAATGAATGATTTTTTAACGCTTATCTTATATGTCTTAGATGTACATGAGGAAGCACCATAAGAGGATAGTTCAGTCAGGGGGAGTAGCCCCAGATGGAAAGATACCTTTTCCATTGATGACAAAGGGGGAGAGATTTATCAGATGCAGAGGATAGAGGCATGGTTCCATAGGGAGTAGATTTATCAGATGTAGAGGATAGAGGCATGGTTCCAGGGGGACCATGAGTGATATGATTTCAGCATTGCATCATAATGTTGCCATCAATACCAAAGGGAGAGATTGTTGATTAAGGTTGGTTGTCATTGATGTCAACCCTTGAAGAAAGCCCCACAACACAAACATTTGGGTAATGCACCTAAGATTGTTTGATGTAAATATGAATCATTATTGTCTTTTCATGGTTAATAAGAAATAAATATGGATGAACTCCAAAGTGGTCCCCTTATGGTGAAAGCCCTCACGGGAAGACGCTTTGTGAAGTAAGAGAACCCATGATTAATTGTGTAATAATGAGATGAAGGACAATGAATTTGTCAGGGAAAATATCCTATATGGATAGTGATTATCATGCCATTTCCAGTGGTATGTGGCACATCACATAACTCCTCATGGTTAGAGAGTTATGACCATGTGAACTTGGAGAACCCAGGTTTGGGTAATAGACCCAAGTTTGTTTGATGGATAACGATGTTATTTTTTCTATATTTGAAGGTAATACTATTCTATATGGATATTACATGTCATTCCATTTCTGGTGGTATGTGGAACGTCACAAAACTCCTCACGGTTTGAGAGTTATGGCCTTATGAAGTTGGAGGCCCTCATATGTCATCTAGAAGCCCCAAAAGGTCAAAGTAGTCAATGTGGTTTAAGAGTTTTTAAAGGTAAATAATAAAGTGAAGTGATGAGTGCACTATAATTCAAAGTGAATAAAAAATCATTTATTTAAATAATAAATTTAATGGAGAATTTAGAAGTGGGTTAACCCTAAAATAAGGAAAGTGGGCAAAGTGACCTAGAAGATGTTTTTAAGGAAGCTACTTGGAGAGTATAAATAAGAAGAAAGGCTCTCTCATTTAAATCACACTTGACAATATTTAATACCTATAGGTTTCAGAGGTAAAGAAAGGATATCTAAGCCTAATTTCTGAGGAAAGTGAAGAAAAGAAGGTTGGAATTCAAGGAAGGATAAATTCTTTTGATGATGCTTTCTAAGGTATGTTTTTTTCAGGTCATCTCACCATTTTCCCAATAAATTTTTGTATAGAAAGATTCAGACCGTGAAATTTCTATTCCATTGAGTAAACATATCCAAGTATCTGTGGTAAAACATTCATCTTGTGGTTCGTTGTATTTTTGGAGTTACATGTAAGGTCCCCCACCTCTTAGAGAGGTGATGAGGAGACTCAATGGCCTGGGCACCCCCACTAGGTCATAGTCTCACACTGAAGGGGGGAAAGTCAAGAAGTTAAAAGTTATATTTTTAAGTTGACTTAAGAAAGGAAAAGGATAAAGGAGTAAAAGATAANTCAACAGAAGAATAGAAGATTAACCCTGGGAGTTAACCTAACTCAACAGAGAATTAGAAGGAAAAGTATAAGTAAGAGGTTGGGGTGCACCTATTACTCATTTCTGGTTTTGGATTAGCATTTTCTATTGCTCTTGAGCATTCAATTTGGGGGTTTTGTTGTACAAACCCTTGGGAGCAACTCAGTGGTGAAATATCCACTCACCTTGTTCCACAGCTTGGTCTCGGGGATGAAAGAATGCTCCACACCATTCTAGTCTCAAGGCCAGTTTATCGAGGGAGGTTCGATCTAGCTTATCCTGAGGGCCTAGGGCCATCCCAACAGTTGGGTTTTGTTTGCAGGGGCATGACCATCAGTTTGAGGGCTTTTCTGGAGGGTTATCATCATTCTATATTTGTCTGCAGATTGGGACGTCGTGGAGCCATAGGGGACATCCTGTGATTCAGTAAAACTCAGATCTAGGGAGATCTGCTTGAGATCTGAGCTCGAAATGTCTCCCACGGGATTCTCATAGCCTGATCTATATTCTTGGAGAGTTTCAGAGCATTTGGAGGCCTCCTTCATTAGGGCCGAACCAGCTAGGGTTTCAGTCATCTAGTGGGGCACCCCATTCAGTGGGAAATTCAGATCTACGGAGATTGAGAGGGATCTTGG
>ML780772.1:52936-65006 GCA_009831015.1 Picea engelmannii | reverse complement strand
TTATATTTTTAAGTTGACTTAAGAAAGGAAAAGGATAAAGGAGTAAAAGATAAATCAACAGAAGAATAGAAGATTAACCCTGGGAGTTAACCTAACTCAACAGAGAATTAGAAGGAAAAGTATAAGTAAGAGGTTGGGGTGCAACTATTACTCATTTCTAGTTTTAGATTAGCATTTGCTATTGCTCTTGAGCATTTAGTTTGGGGGTTTTGTTGTACAAACCCTTGGGAGCAACTCAGTGGTGAAATATCCACTCACCTTGTTCCACAGCTTGGTCTCGGGGATGAAAGACTCCTCCACACCATTCTAGTCTCAGGGCCAGTTTATCGAAGGAGGTTCGATCCAGCTTATTCTGAGGGCCTAGGGCCATTCCGACAGTTGGGTTTTGTTTGTAGGGGCATGACCATCAGTTTTAGGGATTTTCTGGAGGGTTATCATCATTCTATATTTGTCTGCAGATTGGGATGTCGTGGAGCCATAGGGGACGTCCTGTGATTCAGTAAAACTCAGATCTAGGGAGATCTGCTTGAGATCTGAGCTCAAAACTTCTCCCACGGGATTCTCATAGCCTGATCTATATTCTTGGAGATTTACAGAGCATTTGGAGGCCTCCTTCATTAGGGCCGAACCAACTAGGGTTTCAGTCATCTAGTGGGGCACCCCATTCAGTGGGAAATTCAGATCTATGGAGATTGAGAGGGATCTTGGAGATTCAGGCACCTGGGTTATTCTTACCATCACCCAATATATCAATTGGCATATTTCTTAGGGTGATTGGACACTTTTGGCAGTAGGGCCGAGTTATTGAGGGTTTCAGCCTTCTATTGGAGCATGGCATTCTTCAGTTGGAGAGTTTGGCATTCATATCTACTTGTATTGATCTTCATTTCTTATTCAGCCTTTGGAGGAATTATTTTGTATTAGCGGGAGCATTTTCTAGCAGCTCATATCTATTACTTGTATGGGCATCTGAGGTTTATGCCAGATCGTTCATCTATTGTATTGATCTTACATTGCTCATAATAAAAAGGTCAGATCTTTGCTTGTGCTTCTACATCTTGAATATATTGTGATCTCCATGTGTTGATGAATATTGTATGCACTTAATAACTCAATAAATTAGTAGTGGTTAGTGATTCCAAGAAAGAATTTGGCTTGGGATCATTACATTACACTCTGTGGAAAATAGGATTTGTGGCTAGTCTTGAAACTAGTCAAAAACAAGTGTTTCGGGTAAAAAAATCATAACTTCTTCATAACAGATCCAAATTAAGTAAAACCAAATTTGTTGGTTATAGTACAGTCTATAGTATTTTGTGTAACATTTTAAGATCAATTCAACAAACATTTTGTGTGGGGCATGCTCTACAAGGTCTCTCTCTAGAATAAGCCATAATTCAGTAAGGTGTGTCATTTTTGCCATAACTCCTTTTCTAAGAGGTTCCAAGTAGTGACACCTGGAGTAATTTCACAAAACACACTGAAGAAAATTGTGTATCAGTTTCAGATATTTATTCATTACAGGTACAAAGTTATGATTATTTCGATTTAGGGTTGTTGACGAATCCAAAACTAGTCTTGTGAGACTAAAGAAACGTTTGATGAAAATGCTAGTCTCTTATTGTTAAAGTTAAGGAAGGTTTGCAGGTATGTGATCATATAAAAAAAGTCTATTTCAGAGTTACAAATCATATTTGGATGATGAAATTGATGAGGGATTTTGGTTGAGATAAAAGTTGGGTACATGCTCGAGACAAGTAGTTGATGAGTTGGCACATACAGGAGGTGTATAGTTGATGATGTTGGTACATATTGAGGAGTCATAGTTGATGATTACTTGACACATGATTGGTACATACTTGGTACATGGTTGGTTGCACTATTTTATGGTACAGGTCGATTACACATTGTTTGGTACATGTTGGTGCATGGTTGATGCACTATTTTATGGTACAGGTTGATTATAGATTGTTTGGTACAGGTTGGTGCATGGATGATGCACTTTTTTATGGTACATATTTAATACAGGTTGAGTTACAAGTTGATGCATGGTTGATGCATAGTTCAGGTTTATTGGTACATGTTTACAATGATGTATCTCACAGTGATAATGTGACAGTGGTTCCATCATTCTACTTTTACTTTTTGGAGATTGGACAGGGCAACGATAGGTGGTTTTAGCTACCTTCCGATTGTAGACGGAGAACATAGGGGTTTGTAGCCTCCTTCTAGTTGTAGCCAAAGAATTGGGGAGTTGGAGCTTCCCTCAGGTTGTAGACTGAGAAACTAGGGGGTTGGAGCCTCCTTCCAGTTGCAGCTGGAAAAGAAAGGAAGTTGGTGCTTCCAATGAATGTAATTCTTCAAGACATATAAGATAAATCATTTTGTGGCTTTCTCCTACTTTGGGTTTCCACATAAAACACTAGTGTACTGCGTATGTGTATGATTGTTCATTTGTTCATTGCTTATTTACTCTGCAGTTATTGGATGATAATGATACATTGATATAACACTTGGATTATATGGTTAAAAGGGATTATTATTGCTCTATTACTGATTCACCCCCCCTCTCTGTAATCAAACAATCACATGTGACCTCCCAGAACAAGAACAACAAGGGAGAAACAATAGACAAGAATAATACTCTTTATAATAATAATAAAACAATAGCGAGAACGATCATCAGGGTATATCCTTTAGAGATATCACTTGTGACCTGCCTGAAACAAGGGTAAAAAATAATAAATACAATAATAAGGAATGAGAGAAACACTCTTCTAGTGTTGTGATCAATCATTCCTCCATGTTAACCTGGAAACAAAAACAAGAAGTTTCTCCTAGAGGAGATGTTAGTTATATCTAGTAAATGATTACAGTAAGAATTTATCTCAATAGAACTCACATGCTACCAAGTATTCAATAATAAAACTTTTCAAAGATTGTTATCACAACTATAGTGTTTAGCAGTTATCAAACTTGATATGTGTAAATTTGAATCTTATTAATTTAATCAATCAAACCTAGAACCTAGAGTCTTGTCCTTAATAATGATTGTGCTAATTTTATTCTGAGTCTCCTTCACTCAAGATGATAAGTATTTTCGTCAACTTGTCCTCCATACTAAGACGATATGATGTGGTGCATGGTTCCTCTAAATGTGTTGGATCTGAGATCCCTCTAGATCTATAATTTTTGCTTAGACAAAATATCCTTTCTCCTGCAAGTACCCTTTAAAATAATGATACGGTTTAAACATATTTAAGTGCATACCTCTGACAGCATTGGCAGGTAATGGCACCATCCGTAAATAGTGACAATTAATAAAAAACCTTTGAAAATTCAAAGGTGTTGCAACTTGTATTTAAAGGTAGCTGGAGATTTTATAGGGTAATGCGCACTAGGATAAAAAAAAACAGTCCCAAAACTTCACAAAAACTTTCACTATAGTTGGTGCTACAACTAGCATGAAGGAACTAGTACGAAGGAACTGGAACTGCAACTGTAACTGATACTGCAACTGATATTGCAATTGCAACTGATACTAGAATTGCAACTTATACTGCAGCTGCAACTTAGGGTTTTATGAGGAAACCCTAATTTCTGAAACTTCAAATTTTTGAATTCTGATCTAGGGACTAGATGTGCCCTCCTAGGGAAAGTTCCTAGGTGTGGTTACTTTCTCCAACGTCCTCCTCAAACAAGGAAAATGTCCCACTAAGGGTTTATGCAGAAACTCTAATTCTGTAGTATCTGCAACATTGACAACTGAATCTGGGAGAGGGTGCACTGAGGCTAGCTACTTCTTTATAAACTATGAATTGGTGCATTTCAGGCCTGCTATGATACCATGTTGATGTTTTACTTATACATCTAGCAGTTACAGTTCTTATTTATTATTATAAACATTTATCACATTAGTTTCATAAATAAGATCATTGAAAGAGAGGAAATCACATAAACAATAGAGACACATATATTATCCTAGGAAACCCTAATGGGGGGAGAAAACCCAACAAAACTTCCTCAATATAGATAGACCAAAGACCAAACATAATATCCTCTTCTACTCCTTCACTAGGAAGAGTGGTGCACCACTTAACCAAGGAATACCAAGAGATAGACCAAAGCCCTCCTTAACGTCACCCCCATTTGCAGTAGTTTCTCCTCCAAGACCTGCACACTGCAAAGCTAGATGGTGAGTATGTGTGTCCAAATGAGGTGTTGGCCTCTCTTATAAATAGTGGTCTGACCAACCTATAATTAGGTCCGGGCTAACCTGTCACTTTACCCTCTTAATTTAGATTTATTTGTCAAGGCACAATAGGGACAACTTTTACTAAGGCACAATAGGGCCTAATTAAATATAATATAATAATATTATTGTAACACACCCCTCCATCCACAGGTTGGGGTATGCTACCTGCAAGCCCACCCTCAGACTTCTTTCTCATAGCGATACCTTCTTTATTTGTTAAAGATGCATAAGATAAGAGAATTAATGACATGCACAGTAATATCCAGCAAGCATGCATGTTCTAAAGGTTCAATTAACGATAATTAAATATACAACGTAAAAACATTCATACACAGATAATAATATCACAACGGAGAGCACTTATCTTTATGAAAGATGACACCAACTGGCTGCAGACCAAGGACGTTCCACCCAACTGTAGACACTACTACTCCAAATATCGACAACAGCGTCACCCCCGAGCCAGGGATATGAATCCACAAGGACGGCTCCATAGTGAACTTAGATTCCCAAACCAGTTATCTCTCAAGCTCTCATAGGCTTCCCAACACTCACAACAATCCAAGTACCCATCTCTCTTCTACCCAGCTTGCACCACCTGAGAGAATGAACCTCCACCTTTCTCTACCACGCAGTCCCTCAGGTAGTCCTCCTTATTTGGGCCACCAATGCAACTGGTCTAGAATATCAATGTTGGGACTCTCAGGACTCGCAACTGTGAGCCATACTGGACACAAGCCACTTCATCTCAGACATGCAGGCCTCAAGGCATGACTAAATCACACCAGCGGCCACTACATCCAACTATCTGTGGCTAATTCTTTCGCAATTTGGTCCCCCTTCTTGAGACCAATACGTAGGTGAGGATGGATGGAGGAGGTAGGTAAGTGCATGGGAGTGCATGAGGGTAAGAATGAGATAACAAAAAGGTGACGGAGTGGACAATCCAATGGCCAACCCCACAATCGTTCCAGGGGTGGGTTTAAGTATGTTCGTGGGGAAATCAAGAACCTCCTGGCCTCCCCAAGAATCTCACATAACCGATTCCCCCCTTTAGGCAAAAAGGTAATTAATGAGGAATAAAAATTTAGTTTCTCAAGACCCCTCTCTTGTGGAATCACAACCCCCTATAACTCTAGTCCTTTTCCTTCTAGCAACTAGTGATGTGTTTATTATTAATAATTATCAAAGAATTACATTTATTTGGCATATTGGCCCTTTAAATAATCGTTTGGGCACTCAGGCCTCTCAACAGTGTAACAATACATTATTTAAAATGGGGGTTCACAACCTGGGGTGTTACATCCCCTCCCCCTTATTTTGGCAATGTCCTCAGTGCAAATACAAAATAGAGATCAAAAACTCAAATTTATTTAAAAATATATGGGTACTCTTCCCGCATGGTATCTTCATGCTCCCAGGCAGCGTATTCAAGACCGTAGCAGGTCCACTAAACTTTTACCAGCTTTATAACTTGATTCCAAAGAATTTTTACCTTTTTGTCTAATACTCGTGTTGGTTGAACCTGGAAGTCTTCCTCCATATCTACTTGAATCAGATGCCAACCAATAACATGGTTATGATCATGTACATATTTCTTTAGTAAAGATACATGAAATATATTATGCACATTCATGGAAGCAGGTAATGCAATCATGTGTGCAACTAGCCCTATTTTGTCCAATATTTCAAATGGACCACAAAATCTAGCTACCAACTTTGTATAGCTACCCAATTTCAAAGAGATTTTCTTGGGCTTCACTTTCAAAAGTACATGCTCCCCTACCTTAAATTATCTAGCTATCTTGTTTTTGTTTGCATAAAATTTTTGTCTATCCTAAGCTGCCTTTAAATTCTGCTTAATCTTGACCACCTAGTCTTCCATGTCCTTGAGCAACTCCGGACCAAGTACCACTCTATCTGTTGGATTTTCCTAGCTCACTAGAGTATTTCATTTCCTACCATACAAAGCTTCAAGTGGGCTCATTCTCAATGAATCTTGATACCCATTGTTATATGCAAACTCAACCAAGTGTAAGTAATATTCCCACTTAGATGGCTTATTCATCACATACATTCTCAGCATGTCTTCAATTATTTGATTGACTCTCTCTATTTTCCCATCTATCTGGGGGTGATATGCGGTGATAAAGTTTATATTTGTGAGAAATCCTTCAAACAATCCCCTCCATAAGTTGGAAGTAAACTTTGTATCTCTTTCTGAGACAATTGTTCTGGGTATCCCATGCATCCTAGCAATTTCCTTCATGAAAATTTCTGCAATATTAGTCGGTGTATGCATTGTCTTCACAGGTACAAAATGAGAAACCTTTGTTAATTTGTCAACCACTACCATGATTGATTCATGTTGCTTATTCGTTCTGGGTAATCCTATGATGAAATCCATGGTGATCACTTCCCATTTCTTCTCTGGAATTGGTAATGGTTGCAACAAACCTGCTGGGTGTCTATGCTCAGCCTTCACCTTGTGACATTCCATACATCAAGCG
Organism: Picea engelmannii; assembly: GCA_009831015.1. NCBI lineage: Eukaryota > Viridiplantae > Streptophyta > Pinopsida > Pinales > Pinaceae > Picea > Picea engelmannii. The sequence continues at coordinate 58,241 of ML780772.1, read as the reverse complement.
ATGTAATCAGCAACATCCTTCTTCATTCCCAGACAAAAGAACTGACTTCTTACTGTTCTAATTGTTTTCTAGTAACCGGGATGTCCAGCATAAGGAACATCATGCATTTCCTTCAGTACCACATTCCTCAGTTCTCCGGAACTAGGAACATAGATTCTATTTGTATTCATGAGTAATCCATCTTCCTTTATCTCTTACTCCTTTATTTTCTATTTTACATCCCCTTGCTGTGAGTTTTCCTTTACCTATAGGTAATGTTGATCTATAACAAGACCATCTAAAATTATGCTCTTCAAGTCTGACTGATGCATATTGACAGTAGTAACATGCATGTGATGCACTCTCCTACTAAGTGCATCGGAAACTTTAATCTCATTTCCATTGATATGCTTGATATCGAAGTCATGCTCACTTAAAAGTTCCATCCATCTTGTTTTCCTGGCAGTCAAGGTCGGTTGTTTAAAAATATACTTCAGACCAATGTGGTTTTTTCTTAATTTGAATTTCTTCCCCATGAGATAATGCCTCCACATCCTCAAGGTGTGAACAATGGAAGCAAGTTCCAAGTCATGCGTGATATAGTTCCTCTCATGTTCCTTAAGATTTCTCGACTCATATGAAATGACATGTCCATTTTGCGTGAGGACTCCAAAAAGTCCTTCCTTACAAGCATCTGTACATACCACAAAACTTTCATTTGGGTCAACAATCTTTAACACGGGTGCACTAGTAAGTAATTCCTTCAACAGATTAAAATTATTTTTACACTTGAGTGTCCATTCAAATTCCGTTTCCTTCTTTTGCAAAGAAGTGATGGGATGAGAAATCTTAGAGAACCCTACTATGAACCTTCTATATTAGCCAACTAATCCCATAAAGGATTTGATGTCTGACACATTTTTGGGTGTTGGCGACCCTCTAATGGCTTCGATCTTCTATGGATATTCTGTTATGCCCTGCTCTGAAATAATGTGTCCCAAGTAATGGATATGCTTTTAATTAAAATAACACTTACTCAACTTGGCATATAACTGATGTTCTCTGAGTAATTGCAATACCAATATTAAGTGATGTTCATGCTCCTCTTCAGACTTAGAATAGATAAGTATGTCATCCAGGAACACTATGCCAAAATTCTCCAAATAATTTCTGAATATGCCATTCATTAAGGACATGAAGACAACTGGTGCATTGGTCGGTCCAAATGGCACCACTACAAATTCATAATTCCCATACCTGGTCCTAAAGGTTGTCATATGTGTGTCTTCTTCCTTGATTCTTACCTAATGGCATCCTTCCCTCAAGTCAATCTTTGAAAATATCTTTTCTCCTCTTAGCTGATCAAAGAGGTCATCAATTTGGGGTAGCGGATACTTGTTCTTTATAGTGTACTTGTTCAAATATCAGAAGTCAATACACAACCTCAAGGTTCCATCCTTCTTTTTGACAAAAAGTATTGGTGCTCCCCAAGGTGGAACACTTGGATGTATGTACCCTTTCTTCAACAATTCCTCCAACTGCATTTATAATTCTTTTAACTCTGGTGTGCTCATTCTGTAAGGTGTTTTTGACACCGGGGAAACTCTTGGCACTAAATCAATTGAGAAATCTATCTCCCTTCTTGGTGGCAATCCGGGTATTTCTTAGAATACATCCTCAAATTTCTATAGTACCGAGAAATCTTCAAGTCTTGGCCCCTTCGTATTATTTGGATATTCCACATGAGATGCATACAGTTGACATCCTTTTCTAAAACATCTTTTCAGTTGTAAGGCCGAAATCTCCCTTATAGAGATGGGTCTTGGAACTCCTTTCATAGTGCTTTGTTTTCCATTTCCATCAAGACATGTAATGTCTTGATATGACAATATAGGGCAACATGATGCTTGTCCAACCAATCCATCCCAATCAGAACATCATAAAACCCCAATGGTATGATATTTAGATTAGTACTAGTATTCACGCCATTAATACTTATGGAACAAATTCTGACCATATCATGGATTCTTCTTTTGGTTCCAGTGGCTAACTAAACCAAACCTGCTTTTCCAAGTTTACTTTTCTCCAAATGTAATCTATCCACTATATTAGGATCAATGTAACAATGACTTACACCTGAATCAATCAAAATAGAAACATGTTGATTTATAATCTTACCTTCCACCTCGATCATATTGGACTGGTACTCTACTTGTTGATCATTTAAAGCTGCATAGATTCTTCCCATATCTTCGATTGTTGTAGCCTCTTGGATGTTGTACATAGTCTTCACTCTATATTTTATGTGTGGGCAATCATTGTACATGTGATCTTCCTTGCATCCCCAACATTGGATTGGTGGTCTTCCCCTTTTTCCCAAGGAATCTTCCTTCTTGAAATCTCCCTTAGCATACTAATCTTGATGATTTCTATTAGGCTCATTCCTATTGAAGGGAGGTTTGAATCCCTTCCTCCTCTGATCGGACTTTGCATTTTTCTTGTCCTTGCAAGATTTATGCAGGGATTCTCTTCCATGGCCTTGCTCATACAGGTATTTATCCTTCCTGATGTCCTTAGTCAAGGTCTTGGGATCATCATACTTGATATTTTCCTTATAAAAGGTTGGCAATCCACTTAGACATATATGTATTTTCACTTTATCATCACCAATGAACCTGACATATTTTAACAATCCCAAGAACTTCTTCACATACTTTTCCATAGTCATGCTTCCCAACCTGAGTTCAAAGAACTCCTGCATTTTCTTTTCATAGAAATGATTTGAGAGGTACTCCTTCTGGAAGTAATTCTTGAATTGTTTCCAAGTGATCCTACTTTCATTAACATTCTCCACTTGCTTTAGTTGGTCCCACCACACTGCAACTTTACCATGTAAATGGTAGGTAGCAATCATGGCTTCCAGGTTTGATGAATAGTTATGCAACTGAAAATATCTTTGGAGTCCAAGCAACCATGCTTCAGCATCATCTTCCCTTTCTCTTTCACCATCGAAGGAAGGTGGATTGAGCCTCCTTAGCTCTCCATGCAAACTATCTATCTCTTGTTTCCTTCTTTGTTTCCTGATAGGGGACACCTCTGGACTTATTACAGGATCATCCAATGCATATAGCTTTCTTTCTGAGTAAGGAGGTGAGTGGTGTCCATGAGCTCTGCTAGCACTTCTAGAATAACCATCTCTTCCATGATCATTTCTCCTTTCATAACACTTGTCTTCATTCTCTTGTCTTGAGTTTGATCCCTTCTTTGTTTTCCTCTGCAACTGATTCAAGCTCTGCAACACTCGAGAATTTATCTGACTTTTCTCTCTCATCAGTCTTTCATTGTCTACTTTGTAGCTCCGCACTTCCATCTTCAAGATTCTTACCATTTCTATTAATGTTTCATGCTCTCCTTTTCCCTTGTGTCCATTGGACTCTGTCTCTACATTACCAACTCTGGTATTTTGGCCTTCGGCCTCCTTATCGTGACTGGAGGCTCCCTCGCTTTATTCCATTTCCTCAATACGCATCCTGAGCTCATGTGATTAAGCCCCTTTAATTCTGCAAAATGTGCAAGCAACCATTTTTTTATAATTATGCATATGATAAACAAAATTTCCAAACCATGCTACAGGTATATTTTTTTTTTTTTGTTCATGGAGACCATTTCCCCATTCTCCAAAAATAACAGTGTCTTGTTATCCTTGGCTGACACAGAGTTTCATCCTGTGCAGACACTTCCTTCAAACCACCTTCCCAGGTGACCACGACTAGAAACAGTGGCTAAATCCTTCCTTAGAACCTTTCTGTCTCGAAGACAACCAATTCGGTCCTTAGCCCTCCATCCTTCAGCTCTCAATTTGCATATGAGCACGGCCATGACCTTGTGCTTAGCTGAAAAAGCGTTTGTCTAGAGCTTCGGGACTTCGAAACTTTCAGCCAGGACCAGATCAACAGTCCTCGTCCTCCTCCTCCTTCATGATCAATGATCAAGATCCACTTCAGGACTCCACGCTTGGGGAGTCTCAACTTTTCTCGCTTGCCTCCTCCCAAAACGCTTTTACCCGGAGTTCATGATCTGACGATGCATGTCTTCCCACAGATCGACAGTTGTGAATCGCTTTGGCTCTTCGAGGTTTGAAAGATTCAAACATCCCTCCTACACTTTCTCCCAGAGTGATTTCACCTGAAGTCGACGATCCTTCGACGTGTGTCTTCTGGAATCAACGGTCGGTATGTACTCCGGCCTTCAGGCCTTCGGGAGTTTTTGAACCAATGCAAATTGTCACATCTTTCCCCTCTGGGATGCACGATCTGTCCCCATGTGGTGAAATGTTGGAAGTAAACATGTGGCCCAATCAGGCGGGTGACATGTGTCACGTTTTAATTGACTTTTCAATATTCCAAATGCTAAAATCTTACTGACATGTGGCACACATCCCATGTGTCCATGTCATCCTAGATGACATCTGCAAGCCATGTTACTTCAGAATTTTGGGGTCCACATCACCTCTAGGTGACGTCATCATGCCCCACCACTTAGGCTCTTCGAGCTTTGGATCTTTGGGAGTTTTCATACTAGCACACTTCCAATTCTCTCGAACTCTGAATTCCCGAACTGGCCAATCTGTTTTCATGTGTCCTTCTCGATCAGATGACTAAGATTCACTTCGAGTCTTCACTCGAAGTTCACAGATCTACTCCACGTGTCCTCCTCAATTTGACAGCTATGTTTTACTTCAGCGCTCCGGACTTTAGAGATCTCAAAATTCAACCTTTTTCCTTAAAAAAATATTTTTTTCCGAAGCCCATGATCTTTTGACGCGTGTCTCTCACAAATCAACAACTACAATTCCTTCAGGACTCCGGACTCCGTAAATCTCAAACTTCAAAAGCTATCTGGCCCTACTGGCTTTTATCTGAAGTCCTAGATCTAGCGACGCTTGGCTCTCAGTAGATCGACGATCGAGATCCTTTCGGGTCTTCAGATTGCAAAAGTCTCAAACTTCAATCCCCCTCCTCGCTCACTTTTTCCTGGAGTGTTTTATTCGGAGCACACGATCGGTGGATGCGTGTCCTCCTACAGATCGACGATTCCCAGCTACTTCGGCTCTTCGGAGGTTCGTCGCTCGAGCGTTAACATGTCACATCACTGCATGCATTTCAATTTGCAAGGCGCACATTGTAAATTCTAACCTTGTACAATATCTACTGCAAACTGATATTCAGAAAGAACAAAAAAGATACAATGGCAAATACAAACATTACATAGAGATTTTTCACCTAGAAACCCAAACCGGGAAAACCAACATATATTATATTGATAC
>ML780772.1:34882-49325 GCA_009831015.1 Picea engelmannii | reverse complement strand
CCCCCCTCTAACCCCCTTGCGTGCTCGGCGCAGGTGCTCAGACACTACTACTCATGCAATGAATATAACACATATCCAACACACATTAGTGGTTTTTAGTAACCCTCTTTTCTCCCCACAATTCTCCTGGCACTGACACGTAACCCCTTGGCAAAATCGAGGTTTGGATTTTGGGACCACCTTGGGAAATTAACTCCCATGCAATCAGTTCCCCACAATGTATGTTCGTCGTTGATATCTCTCTCCAATGGGATTCAACAGTCACGACTTTAACCTTGCTTCCTTTTTATCAGATGACCCCTATTCACCTGTCCTCAGATCCAACGATCGTGAATCTCTCCTGATCCTACAGTGGCGATCACTCCCGAATTCAAAAGGAACGGGCATGATCCTTCGAACCCTTATAGAGGATTTATGACGTTATGTCTCCTGTGTAGCTTCTGTAACTCCATTCCTCTTGAGATTTTCAATTTCACGGTCAGAGTTTGATATCGACCATGAGACTCTGACCAACAGACCTGTCCCATACCGGCCTGGTGTTTCAACCTAAGGCTCTGATACCAATCTGTAACATACCCCTCCAGCCACAGGCAGGGATATGTTATGTGAAATCCCACCCTATGACTTCTTTCTCATACTGATACCTTATTTATCTATTAAATATGCATAAGATAAGAGAATTAATGACATGCACAATAATATCCAACAAGCATGCATGTTCTAAAGGTTTAATTAACGATAATTAAATATACAACGAAAAAACATTCATGCATAGATAATAATATCACAACAGAGAGCAATTATCTTTATGAAAGATGACACCAACTAGCTGTAGACCAAGGAAGTTCCACCCAACTGTAGACACTATTACTCCAAATATCAATAGCAGTGTCACCCCCGAGCCAGGGCTATGAATCCACAAGAATGGTTTCAGAGTGAACTTGGCTTCCCAAACCAAACAGCTCTCAAGCTCTCACAGGCTTCCCAACACTCACAGCAATCCAAGTACCCATCTCTCTTCTACCCATCTTTCACCACTCGAAAGAATGAAACTCCACCTTTCTCTACCACGCAGTCCCTCATGCAGTCCTTCTCCTTATCTGGGCCTCCAATGCAACTAGTCCAGAATCTCAATGTTGGGACTCTTATGACTCACAGTTGTGAGCCATGCTGGACACATGCCACTACATCTCAAACATGCATGCCTTAAGGCACGATTGGATCACAGCAACGACCACTACAACCAACTATCTGTGGCTAATTATTTTGCAGTTCGGTCCCCCTTCCTGAGACCAATACGTAGGTGAGGATGGATGGATGAGGTAGGTAAGTGCATGGGAGTGAGAGAGGGTAAGAATGAGTTAACACAAAGGTGACGAAGCAAACAAGCCAATGACCAACCCCACAATTGGACTAGGGGCAGGTTTAAGTATGTTCGTGGGGAAATCAAGAACCTCCTGGCCTCCCCAAGAAGCTCACATAACCGATTCCCCCTTTAGGAAAAAAGGTAATTAATCAGGAATAAACATTTAGTCTCTCAAGCCCCCTCTGTTGTGGAATCATAGCCCCATATAACACTAGTCCTTGTCCCTCTAGCAACCAACGATGTTTTTATTATTAATAATGATCAAAGCACTATATTTCTTCAGCATACTGGCCCTTTAAATAATTGTTTGGGCACTTAGGCCTCTCAGCATTGTAACAATACATTATTTAAAATGGGGGTTCACAACTTGGGGTGTTATAGTTATTCAACTCTCTCTCTCATGTAGAATATTCTTTGAAGTTATAATATTTCAACACAAATTACTTCTAGAGGTTTATATATGTCGGTTGTATACAGATTGATGTTTGTTTTGTCTTCTCTTAATAACATTGTAGTATGTTCATTTAGTTAAGAAAATTATAAACTCAAAGGTCCCCTTTTTTCCCAATAGCCTAGTCAAATTGTCGTTAATAGATTGTTGTGCCTACATACGACTTGACAAACAATGAGGGAAAATTCCAATATAAAAAAGTTCATCTCCATCTTATCTCACTTCTAAATTTTAAAATAAGTTTATTAGTCTACACATGGTATAGTAAACTTCACTCTCTCTCTATATATATAATTTATTATCCTAGCATTTTCTTTGCTTGATTTATTGGAAAAACATTAGTTTAGGTAAATTTTGGATAAAATAATAATTTCATTATAATGAGGTTCCTAGATATGAAATATATTGAAATTTTAAACTTTAATACAGTTAATAGATATAATATAAAGTGTGTTAAAGTTTATAATACAATTTATATTTAGAAATAGATACAATATAAAGTGTGTTAAAGTTTATAATACAATTTATATTTAGAAATTTATGCGAAAATATTCACATTTAAATAAAAATAATAATTTTTGAGGAATCCTTTTAATTTTCATTCCAACACTAAGAAAAAAAGAACTGTAGAAATGTAGGAGCAAAGAAATTTATTGACTTTTGTACGACTTACCTCTATTGTTCTTCATGAAGCTTCCTCTGTAGTTTGATCGCATTAATTCTCTATGTGGATAATGGATTTTAAAGAAGGGAGATGCATCAAGCTTCCCATCTTATGTGGGGAAACTTTGACAGTGAAAGTGGGCCTTTAGTGTTCCATGGAATTGTATGATCTCTATCATTGAGTTCATCCCAATCCCAAGGCTTCTGCGCTCTTTTGTATTTGGAGACTCATTCTTGCATAGACATCACAGACTAAAGTCTGTTTCTATAAAATTATCTAAATTCTGGAGGGTGTAGTGTCTTCAAGTATGCCAATATTAATGGCATTGCAATGTTTCAACGATTTGGTGTTATGGGCTTTATTAGTCTCATATATATGCAACTGTGTGGGTGTCTGTGGACAGATGGATAGATAGACATGGGGGATCAATGAAATCCATGGACTGTTTAAATCACTTCTTTATTATTTGGATTCTCAATATCAAGCTTGTGTTCAATGCAACTCTTATGTAGAGAGATGGATAGATATGGGGAATCAATGAAATCCATTGACTCCTTTGTTTTTTTAATCGCATCATTTATTACCTGGATTCTTAATATCAAGCTTGTGATCATTGCAATTGTTATGGTTCATGATTTAATGACTCTACTTGACCAAAGTCTATTTGACATCATTAATAGTGTGTACCACTAAAATAAAAAAGATTCTTATCATAAAAATAAAACTTATATGTATGATTCCACAAATAAAATATTTTTTAAACTTGATAATATTTCTTATTAAAAAAAATTATTTTTATTTTATGTAAATAATAAATAATTGATTTTTTATATTTAAAATAGCTTAGAAATATTTTTACAATAGTAATAAATAAATGTTAAATAATTTAAATGAAAAAACTAAAAAAACAAGTTTGGAATAATTTAAATGACACAACTAAAAAACAAAAAAATTACATAACAACACATTCCATTTACGCTTACTATTAACATTATATTCTATTCCATATACATAGACTTTAACTTGTGTAGGAAATAAAATAGATTTTAATGACTTTGTCATTTTTATATATTATATAAAATCAGGTTTACTCTTATAAAATATTGTAATTCTCATTTATTAAACTTAAAAAGGGTTTATAATCTTTATATAAAACTTGTTTAATAAAATAAATTAATAAAAAATTATTAAAGGTTATGGAAGCAACCAATTCATGAGGAATATCTAACTATGTTAGTTTATGTTTTGAAGATGAAATTACCTTCACCTGTAGGGGGCCGCCCTTCCCTTGCTAATGAATGCCTACCTAAAATAGATGTGGAGATGGCGAGGTTGATGAATGAGATACCCACAAACTACACTACATTAAATATTCTAATGAGGTCTCTCGATGACACGACCGGGTGCTCAAACACATATATTACATGATTCATCTTACCTTAAACAACGGGGTCAAGACTTACGGTGACGGGTGTAAAAGCGCAATTGTGTTGGGAATACATTTCGTTTTAATGAAATAATATAGTTAAAATATAATGGAAAAATACAAAAATAATATTTAAAAAATATTTAATTCAATTTTTTATTTTTATGATAAACTTTATTATTTCATTTTAAATAATTTTAAATTATTTAAGCTTATAAATATTCAACCAACATTATTAGAAAAATAACTTCATTTAATTCCATTTAAAAATATTTTAATTTATAAACATCAATTGGTTATGTTGTTTAAGTAAAAGAGCCAACAACATAGCCACCTATTTTTCTTCGCTAGATCACTTGTGTTTCTTAGACGGTTGAAGATTCTCACATGCTCACTGGAATACCATTACTGCAATAGCAAATGTTAATGCACATGAATGCTTTGGGGTTCTTGCCTTTATTGGTGATGTCTTTTACATATAAAGGCAAAGGCGAAGGTACCACGGGTCTAGACACTAAAGGATTAATAAAAAGAAACTGAGGTGAAAGGAACATAAAATAGAAGTAATTTTTAATGGGATTAAATTTTTAACTTTATGTATGGAGTTAAATATTAAGTATTTTTCAATACTACATAATTTTTTTTTAAGAGTTTTAATGATACTTAGATATGATATTAGCTATCTAATGAATATTCAAATTGGTTAAAGCAACTTTTTAATCTTGTAACATGATTTAACATTATTTTTTATTAGCTAAAAACTTTTTTTCTTTAAACATTAAAAAAGTAATTAACAATCTAGTATTACAAAACTCAAAAAACTATGACAAAAATATAACACCACCCTTCATGATCCACCAACAAATTATTATAAATAATAAATTTTATTTACACAATAATATTATTATTAAGGTTTTACATTTGAAAATTGTATTAATGCAAACTATAAAAGTAACCTTGAATATTGTGAACTTTCCATAATTCACACATGAGCATTCCCATTGGATTTTATATCAATTCACATGAGAGACGTGAGCACTCCTATTTGATTTTATATGATTAAAAAAAAACGTGAGTTGTTTGATATATGTCAGTCGGTAAAGAATGAAGATGGATCTGTGTAGTCTCTGAGCTTTTTTCTTTCGGATAGGATAGAGCATTTAATGAATTCATCTCGAAAAATGTGCAATGTAGTGGTGGATGCATTCTTCTTAGAGGCGTGGTGTGTTGAAAGCAGAGTGGAGCTCTCTAACGTATTTTGATATCCGATCAAACATTGATATCTAAAAGCAGCGTGGAGCTCTCTAATGTCTTTGATATCCGATCAAACATTAATTTAGGAAATTTTATAAAAAAAAAATAATCTCCTACAAAATTTATCATGACAACCATGTATATCATGTATTTTTAAAAATTTTGATTGAAATTTAAAATTAACTTTTAATATTAAATTTATTCCAAAAATTAAAAATAAAGACTTTCAATAAGACTTCTCTCTTCTGTTTCACAAACCAGTCCAAATGTTCCATAAAAGTTTGTTAAAGATAAGCAACAAGACAACAAATGTGTCATTGACTTACTTTTGACAGTATACTAGATTTACAAGATTTCTACTAACAACTTCTACTAAAATTGAGTAAGCATAATCTCATCTGCTCATGAACATAAACCCCAAAGTCTAACAATGAATCAACATATATAGCTTTTCTTCGCCTTTGGAAATTTTCCCATGTCCAAAAAGCATTTTTGGACTTCTTTTCCCAAGATATATATGCTTGTTGTCAAGCATTCAAAAAGCCCCATTTTGTGATATTATCCATGTATTGCTTGCCCTTGTGAAAGTTTTTTCTCGGCAGTCACCCATAGTTCAGGGTGCTGATCATAAAGAGACTTTCCAATCACCTTAAGAGTAAGTGGAAATCCTTTGCATTCTTCTATTACCTGCAATGGAAGGTGTTACCAATTAGTTAGCATCTCTAACAGACAACAGACAAATTTCAACAAAGGGAAATCATCAGTTCCAAACATGGTCCATTTCCATTCTCTTATCCTGCGATCAAGAATCATGTTGTATTGCATTTAAAGTAGAAGGAATAAGTACTTTGGTTACTAGTTTCTCATCTTCTGTTTTTGGAATGGACTTTTGATCAAATGTCAACGAGTAGAAAAGGGACACAACATCAACAATGTTGATGTTTCTAGTTGTAATGAGAGTCTTGTACCCCTTTCCTTCAAACGAAATTTTTTCAAAGTGACCTCTTTCCTAGACATCATCCAGCACCACCAAATTTGACTGAGGTTCCCTGTTGCTGCAGTTGTATACGAGCATAGTCGATGTTACAAAATCAAGACTACTGCTCCCCCCAATATTATTCAAAGGTTTGTTCAGAACTTTTTTGATATTTGGGTTTTGACAATTTGTTACAAAAACTATCGTTTCACCAAAATAACCTGTGAACCAAAAAGATATAAAGTTATCAGTGGAAGGAATTTTGTAGAACTATCTAGTGCCTTCCATTGAGACAATGCAAGTGGCAGAATAACACATGTGTGACGTACCACATACGGGGCAGGGGAAAATTTATTGATTGTTCTCATTAGTGCAAGAAGAACATGCTAAACCAGAAACTAAGTTAAATAAGTACAACGTTGTTCACTTTATACAGATATTCCCAGGATAGTAAGATTCAGGATTGGATCCTATTTTTCACTTGTTTTGGGTGAGTTTGCCAAAGACATCTTGGATGAGTTTCCCAAAAACAATGAAAAGGCAAATCCAGAAACTTTGTATATTGTTTTTGGAATTTCATTTGATTAAGTTCAGGGCTCGAGATATTTTGGTTAATAGGGTGACCATTATGCATTTTACTGCACAATGTTCACTGCAACTTAGTACAGTGTATGTATTGTTAGCTCTATGTACCAAGTTGGAGCTCAATACAGTGTATGTATTGTTAGATCTATGTACCAAGCTGGAGCGAATGCTCTGCAACTCAATGTTTATTGGTAAACATTATGCACCTAACAACAGACTCGTTAATGATGTAATATATATCGTTGGATTTGAAAATACAATGGCATATATCCAAGCATTTACAACATTCATCTTCAAATCCAACTGTATATATCCAAGCATTTACAACATTCATCTTCAAATCCAACTGTATATATCCAAGCATTTACAACATTCATCTTCAAATCCAACGGTATATATCCAAGCATTTACAACATTCATCTTCAAATCCAATGGTATATATCCAAGCATTTACAACATTAATGAGATTGTTGTTGAGTACTAATCAATTTTAGTGCTTATTGGTCATCCTTAAGAGACACTTTGTTTTCATAATGATCCCTGTAACGTATGAATCTTCAATAATAAAGGTTTAACCAATTTATGAGTTCACTGATAAAACTCTGGTTAACCCAGGGCACTCTTCCTCGCTTAAAAGATTTAGCAAAGTTGCTAGAAAGCGAAGTGTTTAAGGTGAAAGCCAATTAAACTGATTGTGTGTGCTGAAGAGATGGTAGACCCTACCGGTATGTGTGGAGACTCTACACTTAGATACCAGAACAATTAAATCTAAGATACTTAATTCTAACTATGCACTTAATCAAATATTTGCAATTGATAATCTCATTTGACTTATGAAATCTAACAATATAGAACCTTGATCATAGAACAACAAATAACAAGATATTTTTCTACTATCGTGGAGACCGTCTATGACATTTTAAGATCTAATTCAAAAAAATATTGTCTCACCTTTGACTTCAATGTCATTGCAGATGGCTATCGCCAATGTGGTCTTGCCACTGCCATCCATACCTATAACTCCAAGCAGTGGAACATCTTTATGCAAGAGGTGTTCCTTCAAATGACTCATCGTTATTTGCAAACCTGGCAATTCCGGAACTTCCTAGGAGACATAATATATTTTTAAAGTCTTAAGGTAAGTCGATGCCAAATGGGTTGTTGAGGATGCCATTGAGAACATTTTATAGGGCATGCAAACAAATTACAAGAAACTAATTAGAAATGACATAAAGGAAAATATTTTCACATTGAGACATTGATCTATATCACAATGAAATGCGGTCATTCAGCTTCCATTTATAATAAATAATAATCACTTTAGTTTAGAATTAAAGTTTGTTCTTTTTTGATGCAGTGAGCATCCACCCCCTGACATCATAGTACACATCATAGTACATTCACAACAGAACATTTATTCATGTGTGTGTAGTTGGAATTGTCGCTGACAGAATCCTTATTCTTTACTGCTACATTCTCCTTCTTCTTCGATCTGATCATGCCACCACTCCCAAGGTTGTACCTCAACTATCTCATATCCATGTTTCTCCCCTGTAACACTATCAAATAGATGCTACATAATCATCAGTCGGTACTAACCAGTCTATTGCATATTTACTTGTTGTAACTCGCCTTTTGTCATAACTCATTGTTTGCTACAATTCGCCTTCTGTTGTAACTCGTCATCTATTGTAACTCATTGTTTACAACATGCCTTCACTTCAACACATATGTTGTTGCAACTAATCTACACTTGCAGCTGCAACACACATCCTTCTGTTGCAACACGTCTCTCACAACATATCTCTATTATGACAAATCCTTTTGTTGCAACTCAATCATCCTCAAGTTGCACTTACATTCTGCTGCAACACACGTCCTGTTGCGCCTCCTACTGCAATACATCTCCTGTTACAACCTCCTGGTGCAATACCCTTCTACCACAAACCACTTCTTGTTGCAATGTCTTGCTACAAAACACTTATGTTGCAACACACCATGTTGTAACACGTGACCCATAGTTGAGACAATAGCCTATGTTCATGTATTTTTTCCTTGGACACAACCCTCAACACTCGTAGAACTAGAGTGCTCATCCTCCCCATGGAAGACCACAATTTTTAATGTTGTCTTCCACATACTCGTGCCACCTGCATAGTCATATCATACAACACTAATCTCTACAGGATTTAATCATTCACACAATGACATTATCTTGAACACAATCATGTCAAGAACACAACAAATACATAATCTAGGATTCCATTCATAGACATGCATGAAAGGGTTAAATATATGAAACATCCATCCCTTTTATTTCTTCGTACATATTACAATACAATGGCTCAATGGTCAGATCTGAGCTTACAATATTTATTGGGTTTCGAGGCCAAAGGCCATGGCAACCTCAACCACTTCTCTCTTCGATCACACGATTGCTCCTCCTCTTAGTTCTACAAGCTCTCCTTGCAATCTCTTCAAAGTTTGGCTTTATCCATTCAAAAACCATTCACTTTAGTTTCCCAAGGATTCTCACACCCTTTCACCTTCCAGCTTCTAGATTGTTTGTTTCACAATGACTCTTAATCTCCTACGCATCCTTTCCGGCTTCATTCCAACAATTTGCTCCTCCCGAGCCATAAGTCCACAAGTTCTTCTGTAACAATTGTCCTCTACAGCGTAACCATCCACACACTTGCCCATTCTATAGCAGCATTACCAACTGCCCCACTACTACAACTTTGCAAAATTATTCAAATCTGTAGTAATGTTGTTACTCCCTTAAGTGCATCCATTCACAACCTGTCACAACCAATCATTGTTGTAACAAATCACCTTCTGCAACATAACAATCCACACATGCATCCATTCTATAGAAACACTCCCAATTTCCCCAATGATGAAAATCTATAGCATTCAATCGATCTGCACACCTGTTGTTACTCCCAATAGTCCATCTCTTTCACATCCTGCAACAACCAATCATTGTTGTAGCAGCTCTATCACATCCTCATATCTTCCTTTGTCGTGTCATCCCCACAATGACGAGGATGCTACTGCATCATTTTTTTATGTTATATTTGATGAACCTATATTAGGCATGCAAATGGAAGCTAAACAATCTAAGTCTGACATGTCAGTAAAACTCAAAAGCTAAACAATCAACATGACAATATTATTACAAGCAACACCTTACAATGTAAAATGAAGACGATGAATTAGGACATCTGATAAAAGATGAAAATTTGAAGTTATAAATACCAGTTTATTTTGACGCCATTGTCGGCCAAGGTTCATAAATGGTGTCCATTAAATTGGCCATCTCCACAAGTTTTGAGAGTAGGGTATCTATATGGCGCAACGTTGTTATATCCAAAAAAGGCATTAAATTTGGTTGTTTTGGAGCCTACCCACATGCAAATCCAGGTTTTGGATCCAGTTCTTAACATAACACATTAATGAATACAAGGGGTTAGGAGAGCATACAACATAAAATGAAGATGAGGAATCGTAAGATATGATAAAATATGATAAATTGAAGTTAGAAACACCAACTTCTGACACCATTGTCGGCCAAGGGTTATAAGTGGTGTGAGCTCTGATTCAAGGATGTCTCTTGATCTCTCTATTATGTTTCTTGGTTTGTTTGTAGGTGAGCTCTTGCGAGCTGAAACTCCTTTCTCCATATAAAAAAGAAGGTGGATTATTTCATCGAAAATATTGTCTTCAATGTAAAGTCGGACCTTGGTGAAATTGAAAAGTGAAGCCTATGAGGTTGGAATACTGCATTTATTTTTCCCAGCCCTAGCGATGTTGGACCTGAGCTTCTTGTTAAGGCCACTGACTTTGTTTTCGCTGTTGGTGTTTCGTAAAGGGGTTTATTATTTCAGGGTTTGGCTTCCCTTGATGGAACATGATACTAAGACGCCTAGAGTTAGAACCTGACACGCCTAGAGTTCAGAGCCTACAAGACAAGACAAGTTGGCTCAAGTTGGATCAAGAGAATATTTAATATTGAGTTATTAACCTCCAGAAAAAGAATTTGGCCCAGTCAAGTGAGATAGAGAAATATAAATAGAGGGTGCTAGAGCTCATTTGACACTTTCTCACTCGCATCTTCATAAGACTAGTGGTCTGCAAGTTTGGAGAGGGAGTGCAGCTGCAACTGCGACAACTAGGATTTTGGCTTTTGGTTGGAATTGGTCTCTTGGTTATGTTTTGGACTTTCTGCTTGGTTTCTAGTTATTCTTTCTTGGTGCACTACCCTTGGAGAATGGTGCACTAGCCTTGCTTAGTTATTGGTGTGCTATCGGAATTATTATGTCTGTCAAGGTTAAGGTGCTCGAGGGTGGCCTTTATGCCTATGGTTGGGTGACAATATTGTTATATTGTCTATGGAAAAATGAGCACATCTTTGTATTTTCTAACAGGTTATGGGCCCACACTATCTTCATACAGTCTAACCACTTGAATATAGATTGGGAAGTTATTTATTAATCTCGTTATGGCACCAGTTACAGTTGCATCTAGGTTTTCTAATTATGCAGTTGCAACAAACCCTAACCCTTGTGTTCAGAAACTTATGATGAAATGTTTGACCTAATTCCTTGACATCCTAGTGCGCCCTAGCCTAGCGCATCCTAGCCTAGCACACCTCTTGGTACTCTTATCTAGAAAAATGCCAAGTTTGAATTTTTTGTCTAATTCAAAGTCAACGTCTGACTAGTCAAATCCAAAGGTTGAATGGCCAAATTCAAAGTCAAAGGTTGACTTGTCGTCAAATTGATTTTATGGTCAAAGTTGAAATTTTAGAGTTTGTAGCTTGTTCTAATCATTGAATCTTCTGATTGGGTTTCTAATATTTTCTTGGTATCTAGTTTCAGATTTGAAAACAAGTTGGACAATGCTACAAGGTGTCAAAGGTATGCACTTTTCTATGTTATCTAAGTTATATCGTCTAGAAAAAACATGAGTGTGTTTGCACGAAAAGTATTAGAGACCTTGTCCAAGATGTAATCTTAGATTTAGTGCATTCAGAGGAACAAGAGAACCCTCCATAGCAGTTGAGGCTTCAGGTTCTAGGATTGATTAAATTGTTAAGCTTCAAATTTGTGTATATAAAGGGTGATAATTGCTACATTACAAATTATGAAAGAAGTTTTTGAAAGATTCTATTATTTCTAGGTGCAATGAATACTCGACTATATATGAATACTATTATTGATAGAGATGCTTATTGTACTTGTTCTCAAGTTCAACTAACATCTCCTCTAGATAGATATTTCTTGCTTCCTCTTGTTGTTCATATTCTAGGCAGGTACCCTTGTGAAATATGTTTGATGAACAATCCTTGTGGAAGTTGTCATAGAATAATTTTTTAAGGATGACACAACTTCCATATGAGCAACAATCAAAATAGATAGAAACAAACTTAAAGAGACTCGAAGGAAGTCAAAAATCAAAAGGAAACCAGAACATGCTTGTGACACTTTGTATAAAGAAAAGAGAGATGCAACGAATGGAAGCATGGACACTCTCAGATGGAGGGAGTTGATCACAGAATTCCAAAAGAAGAGCATGCATATTTCTCATTTAGGCATGAAGTCGAGATTAGGAGGGAGCTAATCCCCAATGATATGATCCATTGAATAAGAATCTCTAAAGACTATGAAGTATCTATCCATTATCTTCATTGGAAGTAGCAACCATAATAAGAAATGCAAGTTCAACTTGACTCTAGAAGAAGTCTTCTTCGAAAAGAATCCTTGAATATCCTTGGTTGTCCATCTACGTTTATGTTCCTATGATGGAAGGTTGAAGCCTTCAGGAAAGAAGGGAATGTAATCTATAGAAGATTCCATGGACTCCAACATTGAAGAAAAACATGACGAAGAACATGAAGATTCCAAGAAAGAAAGAAAAAGTCAAAACAACCAATTGAACCAGTTTGAATCCAATAGAAGCAGAAAAGCAGAAGGAATGGAAAAAATTTGTGATGAAGAAAAATTTATGTGAGAAACTATGAAAAAGACTTGAGCATTGATAGATACAAGGAAATGCTCAGGGCTAGAGGGTTCTCCTAGAAAGAGGGAGAAGACTGTGATGATAGCTTGTTCCAGTAACTAGACATACCTCTACCTGAGCCATTATATCTTTTGTAGTATCCATGGGTTGGATTTTACATTAGATGAATGTAAATATTGTTCTTCTCAACAAGAGTAATTGAAAAAAGAAGCGTATGTAGATCAACCTCAAGGTTTTGAGGTAGAACAAAAAGAGATCCTTGTATGCAAATGGAAGAAGACCTTGTATGGATTCAAGAAAACTTGGTGCAAAGCCTCTCATGTACAGAAGAAGCATGGTGAAAACTTCCTATGACAAAGGAAGTATATTGAAATGGTTCTTCAGAAGTCTAGGATGATGGATTGAAAATCCATGGAAAACTCCCATGATGAAAGATCTAAAGAAGTTGAGAGAATCTGATCCAGTAGACCCATCTTCGTATCGACAATTTATTAGATCGTTAATGTATTTGGACAATACTCATCTGGATATTTTCATTGTGGGATGTTTGAGTTGTGATATATAGCCACATGGATTGGAAAGGGAGTGCAGATGACAAAAGAAGTGCTACCTGGATATGTTTCAGTTTGATATTTTCCACGATGTCATGGGATAGCAGGAAACAGAAGCATGTTGCACCCATCACTCAAGAAGCAGAGTATATTGTAGCTTGCAATGCTTGTATAGAAGCAGTGTGGCTCCGTAAGTTGGTTTCTGGACAGTTTTATCAAGTGTTGAATTCCACCATTATATATTGTGATGATCAGAGCTATCTGAAGCTTTCAGAGAACTCGGTGTTCCATGAAAGGTCAAAACACATTGAGATAAAGCATTATATTCTCCGTGATAAAGTCGAGAGGGGAGAAGTGGTTCTCCATTATATCTCCATAGATGAGCATATAGCAAATATTTTTGTAAATCCTCTGCCAAATATGAAACATTTTCATACTTAAGGGACAAGATGAGTCTCATGGAGATGACTTCCTTATTTAAAAAGGAAGTGATTACTCCCAGGTTGGGAGGGAGCACTGATATGTTATTGATTTATGGAATTTCTTTTTCCAGTTTTGAAAATGGTCCAAGTTAGGAAGTTCCTTTCCAGTCCGGAAAGTGGTTTGATATTTTCGATGGACAGTCATTTTCCAGTTCGGAAAATGGTCCAGATCAGACAGACATTTTCGTAATGAAAATGGTCTAATAGATTGTTGATGTACCATAGACAACAATTCCCCTTGTATCCATTTTGGTGGAATGGTATAGGATAGACATTCTTCTTGGCAGTCACTCTAAGTAGTGGTCAGGTAGAATGGTCTGCCTCATTGGGTAGTCATTCTTTTGAAGTTCACAATTATGAGCAGTTTCGAAGAATGGTCTGGTTTGGAGGTTGGTGCAGGACATTCATTTCCATAGCAAATGGTCTGGATGGTCTTTCCCTAGGGCAGACTCATTCTCTCTAGGCTACACTGTTATTAGTGTCGGATGAATGGCCCAGTTAGGTGAATGGTCTGGTGTGCTATTTTGTTCAAGGATAAATTCGTGAGTGCGGACACAGACCAATCTCCCCAGATCCACCTGGATCTGGAACAAACTGTGACAGAATACTACTCTTTCCCTAGTTCTAAAGTATTGAATGGACAAGAGAAGAAGGATGATGTACT
>ML780772.1:19354-34575 GCA_009831015.1 Picea engelmannii | reverse complement strand
CTAGAAGGATCGAGAACTTATTCATTTTCTCCCTTAAGAAACATTTCCGCACCCTGACCATTAACACAGTGCGGAAAGTCCGCAGTCAGACTGAATGCAACCTGCGGAAATCAAGTATTTCCGCAGGACAATATATATGCAGCATGCGTACTATCTTCAAAAGTGTGATTTTGAGAAACTAATAAGTGTAACTTTCTTCATGAAAATGATCTTAAAGAAGAGTTAGATCTTCTATAATCATGTCATTATCATGTCATCATCTCGATAACCAAAAATGTGGATAACATCTGGGTTAAAAAATCAGGGACATGCATTCCCTAGGGGAGACTCATTCTTTGCAGGTTGCACTATGATTAGTGCTAGAGGAATGGCCCAGTTAGATGAATGGTCTAGGCTCAGAAATCAGGGACAATTATTCTTCTATGCTTGGGAATAATAGTCTATATAGCTCATGGTTGATGTTTTACTTTCTGAGGGAAGATGCTCTTCCAGATATCACAAATGTGAGTGGAAGAATGGACCAAATGACTGAGTTTGTATCATGATATTGTTTATTTAGGTTGATATCAGATGATATGATTGTTGTGGAGGATGTATGTCTCTGGATAGTAGTTGTATGCTATTGTGATGGATGTGATGTATATCTTTCCCGAATCTCCCTCTAGCAAGTTAGTATATTTGTATTACTTGATTGATTATTGATCAGTGAGAAAGATAATGGGTTAATGGGCATATTGATACCATTACAACAATCTAATGTTTCACTTCTTGATCTACATTCTATATTTCAAAATCTTGATTTTGAGTGGTTCCAGAGCACGAGAGCTTCACCTTGTTGACCAATATCTTATCACATTCATTCATAAAGGGGGGTTTAAAATTGTGAAAAATCAAGCCAAAGTACTGTAGGTATTTGGGGGGGAGGATGTGGTGTATCAAGGGGTTTATAGGTATTAGGGGGTATAAAATTGGGTATCTAGTAAAAATAGGTGTTTATTTTATTGGAAAGATGTATTGGGAAGGGAGTTCAACAAAAATATTTTGGGAGGAATTTACCAATATCTACTAAAATTATGGGTATTCTTTAATATCCCATGAACGTGTGTGCTATGTCATAGGTTCATTGAGTGAACGAACCGTGTTCCATAGCCACTGCATCACATATTTGTAGAGTATGCTAATCTTGGATATATAGATTAGTTTAAGACATAACCTCACACTAACAACTTAAAACCTTCTCTACTAAATTTCTTGATTTTGTTGCACAACTTAGGAATGTATTTTACGGGTCAAGAAACAATGTTTTGAATGAAGATTTTCCCCTACAAATGACAATTTAGTTCAAGTGAAAATTTAGTTGCAAGAATGAATTTTAAACACTTGTGTAGGCTAGCTCAAAATTAGAAGTAATGGACTCCATAGTGCAATGAACCTTTTTAAAAAATTGTACTATACAAGAGAAATGCTTGAAAATGGAATAATATGTCTATTAAACACCAGTTCCATCTCTATAGTAGAAGAAAGTATCAAAATATGAAATACCTAAATGTTTTGGTATTTCTAATCATGCGATAGATTACTTAAGTTTAATATTTGTAGTAAAAGGTATTGAAATATGAAATAACTAAATATTTTTGTAATTAATGTTACAGTAATTAAAAGAATTAACATTATAAAAATTAAATAATAAATAAAAACACTTATAATAAAAGGGGAGGATATAAATTAACAAATTAAATAATAAATAAAAATAATTATAACTAGCATACCCCTGAATCGTGTGAAGGGAAGGTCGAACATAATGGGTATATATGTTGGAAAAGAACTACATGAAATAATGTCTCAAAATTTACAAATCTATATAAATCAAGTTCTTAGAAATTTAAATAGTAAACACCAAAATATATTAAACACTCACCAGTTTCAAAATATGAACTTGTAGATATAATCTCCATAAACTTTTTTGTTTTTTCACAACTACACAATATTAATAATAGGCAAAACCTATTTCTTAACTCATTTTATACTTAATTGTCTTAAGTTATTCCTTTTGTGTCGTTTGGTAAATTGTATCCATCAAATTTGAAATGATGAATTTTACATTTATTACTTTAATGGATAAGTGTTTCCTTACCATAGAGTACTTTATTTTGAGACTCATGAAAATGAATGCGAATTCAACACTACTGAAACAACTTCGGTCGTAAATACATGCCAAAATAAAAAGATATAAAAAAACAAATCAAAATAGATAAATTCCAACTATGAAGCACCTTCTCCCACAATTAGAAAATGCTAAACCCTATCCATTCTAGTAGTTGTTTGAATCTTTAGTAGATCCTATCCATATAAATATATGGTAAACGATAGCAGCAAGCCGAAGAAAAGGAAAATAGTGGCAAAACCGATCACGCTTCACCATTTACTTTGATAAAAATTGGGACAAGACCAAGCAGTTTCCTCCTATTTCACATCCAAATGGACCCACTTCACCATTTTCTTTGTTTTTATCAATCTAACCCATAATGTCCTAAGGAAGCATGTTTCTTCCAACTTAGTATATTTCTAATGTTACTTGGCTTTCAAGGATCCTAACAACATCCACATGGTCAATGAGCTACATCAACACCATATCGGCTATAATTATCCTTACCCAATAGCATATATCACACATTGGAGGGTTGATTTTGAATTAGTATTTTGGATCAAGAGGTACAAAGCGAAAGATGAGGATCTAAAGCTTATGCAGATAAAGCATGTGTTCTAGCTATGCAGTGACACAGGTGATCCAAGTGTTACACTTGTAGGTGGCACGGGTGTTACACTTGTAGGTATGCATGGTTTATGTTACATGTGTAAAGCTACATGTTTTTCTTTCGTTCTTGGTTCCCTTAAGCTCACATGAAGACACTTATGATAGGATCCCATATTATCTAAACAAAACCAACATTCGATAGATTCCATCGAAAATATGTAAATGGGTAAGATCCATCTACAATCCATTCCCGACTCGCATTTTTCTCCGATATGAAAGACCTAAACTTTCACTCCAAAGTCCAGTAGGGTTGATATTTGATCGAATAATTAATATCCATCGGAAGGCCTTGCACAACAGATGTGACCGATTAGGGTATATTTTGGCAAGCCCAAAACCCTTTTTCTTTTCCTTTCTGGTAAATGCATGTTCCGCCATGTTTAATTTTGATATTTTTGAGATACGCAACCATGTTTACTTTTGATATTTCTGAGATACACTAGTAATTCTCTATTGACATTGCGTTGTTTTATTACTATATATTGTTCGTTGTATATGTTTGTTTATTTTATGCCATTCCCAAATATGGTCTGTTAAACTACAATTATAATGTTTCTGTGATTCCTTCTATTCATATGTGTTTTTGTTTAGTCAATGCTATGGGCTATTTAACATTTTCATTGTAATAGTCTGAACGTTTTCAATTTCAGGACATGATTTTCAGGATGAAAGTTTGAATGCAATATATGCAAGTTCTTAGGGTGATGTGAAACTGTTGGTTTTGAACAACAGATGTAGTTCACTCCCTTTCTACATTTGGGGAACATTTAAAGTTATCCTTTTCAAGTGAAACTAAAACAAAGTTGATAGATCATGGGATGAGCATTAACTACCCATCAACAATTATCTTGACTATTAGGTCTACGGTACTTTTTCTTGCGTGTAAAAGCAGGGAAATTTTTATATAAGTTAAAGTTGCATTGGTGTGTTGAGTTCAACTTTATGATATATCTAAATTCGATGGATCATAGGCTTGCCACTAAAAGTTAAATATTATATTAATGCATTTCAGCAATGGGGAAGTTGTCTGCTCTATCCTGGAAGGCTTTGTCGTAGTTGTTATTGCACATTGCTTCACATTTAATTTATTTTTACATATAATGCATGACCTGTGTGAGTTGAAAACATGAACATTTGTGTAAGTAAATCTCTTATTAATAGTTATAAAGATTTGTATGGAAATCTTGTCCTATACAAATTTTGTTGTCATTATTTAGCAGAGTCTTATCCCCTCTTTTATCATTCTGAAGTGGATGCTCATTCATGTCATTTTTGTGACTTGTCGATGTGATATTCAACCTATACATCTTCTTTCTATTCAATCAAATTCCATTGATGAGTTGTTTTCCATTATTTGCTTCTTTAGAATGCAACATTAAAGCTATGAATGTAGAGGTCGGACCTCACGAACACGGAAAAACAACATGATATTAGTTCTGACGATGGGCGTGTTAGAACAGGTACCCATTGATTGTTTTGAATATTATTTCATCATTGAAAACACGCTCAATCTGGCCCGGAGTAGTGGTTGAGGTTTGTTTCTTCGGCTAGATTTTTTGAATATATTACTTGGGATTAATAAAACACTTTTTGGTCATAGGGGATGTGCGGACAGAAACAACTCATGTGATTATAGCGGTAATAGGCGCATGAGTTTTATCTTTGCGATGGAGTGTTTCTCAGCTTGGATGGCTTCTAGGGACACCCATTCTCCTGGCTTTCTCTTGGGTTACATATTACAGTGTTGTTCTACTTACAGATTGTTATGGGTAACCTCACCCAGTCACTGGAGCTAGGAAATACAAATACAGGGATGTTGTGAAGGCCATTCCTGACTCGCAACGTTCAGTGAAAGGCTATGATTCAGGCTCACACGACAGTCTTTCTCCAACAAGAGGATATCTCTTCACCACCCGACCGTGGAATCCCTCAGGCAGAAATTTGAGGATCGACGAGAATGCCTTTGATTCAGCATCCGACGACCTCCGCATAACCCACAAGAACTTCACCTTGCTCACCTATGATCTGGGCCTACCAATGATAATCCTATCTACCCTTTGTTTCCTTACAAACAAACCACATGAAGCGATGTCAATTCTCGCTCTGAAACATTTGCTTGTTCATCCTCAGATACGTGAAAGAACACATTTGGGACTTGTTATCCTTAGTACCATGCAACTTGCAATTTGAATTTTGTATGATTTGGGTGTACACACTTCCATCGAACCTCTGCAACGCATTCTCTCCAACAAGGGCCACACCTATTTTCCTGGTAGCCTCTCTAACCTACCTCATAAGCCCCTCTGGAATGCACCATGCATGTTGTGGTTGCTCCCCATATTTCATCTCGAAGCAGGTGAAGTTGAGAACAACTTTATGTTTCTTAAGCAGACGAGCAATGGGAAGGTACCCATCACTTTGTCTAATGTTATAGTACCTTGTAGTTAGCTCTGCAGCATCAAATTTTGAGTCATAGTGCTAGTGGATCCCTACAACTTTTCCAGATAATTTTGCATTGTTGCCCCTGAAAATGCTCTTTGCAACACTTAGAATTCGGTCACCATGAGAAAGTAGCATCTTCGAATACTAATTGAGGAAGAATCTACCATAATCGGTGTCCCATGTTCCTTCTCAAAAGATTTATATTGCAACATAATATTTTGTTCAGAGAACATCTTGTGTGAATAAATTATTTACCTTTTCTATGATATTCAATGATGAGAGGACATTTGCAATGTTATATAATCACATTAATTTGGAAACAAAAATGAGATGGAAAACAAAGTAAAATAATTGAGTTTGATCATTTGAAAAATTCTAAGAAATAATATCAAGGAAGAGAGCATGGATTTTTTACATTTTGACTTTGTTGATTCTTTTCATTTGCCTAGTAATGACCTAGCAACGTCTTTCAATTATACTAATTGAACCTGCACGAAAGAAAGATCCGAGACATTAAATTAATAGTGGCAGAAGATAGAAAAAAAATATACAAATTTAGGTTTCATAAGGAGATTAAATATAGGGAAAAACAAGTAGATCATAACACATTCTTTATGAGAAAGAGTTGCACAAAATTTTGCATCAGAAGGCTTGGAGACTTCTCACTCTTAAAATCTACATATTGATGCAATAATATAGAATCTTATATGAAACATATTTTTTAAAATAAAAAAGAAAGTACAAAATATGTTGTGGAAATTTTTTTAACGTACTTTATATTAAGTCGGACTATCATTCAATTCCTTCCAATGGTTCCATTGATGGTGCACCAATGGAAGACTAATCCTATGTACTAAGTAGGGTCCATCCAGCCCTATGCTCTTACATGATCCTTCTCATAGTATTTTGAAATGAGCTGACGTGGGAACACAATCATGACTACACTTACTCATTCCATTTTATTTGGTAGTGAGGCTCATATGTTAGTGTTGGGTCTTTTTATTCTTCCCCTACGTGAATGTTTCTTCCAAATATTCATGATCGTTTAGGATTGCTAGAGATCTAAAGAATGATTTTAGAGATTGAGAAGAAAAAGGGAAAGAAAATATAGAATCAAGTACTCAATTTCAGAAAGAAATAGAGTATTTCATGCCATCGAAACATGGGACATCGATGATTGAGAAAGCAGGAGTTTCCCATAAGATCGACTTCAGAGAGGGCCCTGCTCTGCCACTTCTGGACCAAATGATTCAGAATGTATGTATTGATTGGAGAAGTCCAATGATAAACACCTAGAAGTCTTTTCTCATATCTTAATGACGACAATATAAGAAAAATATATATTGCTCATATCTTAATGACGACAGTATATGACAAATATATATATATATATATATATATATATATATATATATATATATATATGGAAATCGCTCTAATCAATTAAATTGTATTTTTGTTTGTGATAAATTATAATTTAAAATAAAATTTATCTTCGCTGAATAAAATGATTATTTATGTAACATAAATACAATTTTAATAATATTGCAATTATTTAATTTTATAAAAAAAATAATAAAATTAATAAAATATAGTGAAAAATAAAATAGTTTTAAGTTTTTTTAATAATATTATATCTTTATATTCATATTCAAATACATCAAATTCATTTAAAATGGATTTATTTTAATTCTAATATCAATAAAATTAAAATTTATAATTTATAAAAATATGAATATATAAATATATAATTTTAATTAGTGTAATCATGCTACAACAATACTTTTATATAAATGTTCTATTTTTAATTTTATATAAAAAATCTCTGCAAATTTTTAAATACCATAGACGCATCGTAAGCACATAAGCTCATAAACCATTTTAATGACCATTTCTAACACAAAATACTGGCAAACAAAAATCCATGGCATATTCCGAGCTTGGTCAACATTCATAATAAATGATGGTCATCGATTAGTGGAATTGTAAGTGCCACATTTGATTGAGCAACTATGTTATCATTACACATTGTGTTGGTTATTGACATATTGCGTCGATACCAGAGACTTTTCAGAAACCATTTTTGAGAAACTCTGTCGTCATCGCACATTGCATTGGTTATTCACATATTGCATCTGTTATCACATAAAGTTGTCTAAGGGTCGCATGGCAACCCAGCCCATTTCTTGCGCAGGTATCAACCTTGAGCTCAAAGCGCAGCTTTCAGAACAGTCTATTTCGGGCTTGAAATTCAAGCAACAAGAAGGTTTAATCTTTCATCGATGGAGATTCCAAGAGCAGTTCAGATCAACAGCTCATGGGCATTCAGAATTTCAAAGTTGCATGAAGTATAGCACCATTGAAAACCTCGAAGACCAAAGCGAGCATGAACCGTAGATATTAAAGGGGACACGTGGAGGTAGATCCCTCACTTTGGAATTCGGTGCTTTGAAGGATTGTGGGAGTTAAGCATTGAGAAGTCCTGAAGAGCCAAGGTGTCGAAGTGCCAAAGTCTTGAAGAGCCAAAATGTTGAAGTCCGAAGTGCCGAAGTGATGAAGCCGTCGACGTGTCGAAGTCTCGAAGAGTCGAAGTGTTGAAGCTGCCAAAGTGTCGAAGTCCCGAAGCACCGAAGTGCCAAAGTTGTCAAAGTGTCAAAGTCCTGAGGGGTTGAATCCTAAAGTCCCAAGTAAATCACGGTCATCAATTTCAGAGGAAGCAGATCCGATCTATTGATCTAAAAGCACCAGAGTTGAACCGTTGATTGAAGGATCTCATCCCAGATTGCTAGATTAATGATCACCCTCCATTGCGGGGATGCAACATGCTTGGGCGATAATTTTCTTGAGTGGTCGTGCAATTGAAACCATGGTAAGGAAAAATAGATACATGGTGGAAGGTGGTGAATTGCAGGCTCAAAAGAGGTGTGAATCCAAACCACCTGTGAGGGGCTCCGCAATCACATCTTTATATAACGTCCTATCCAAGAGCATCACATTGTCGCACCCTTGAGATTTAAGTCTCAGGGTGTTCTCGAGGAGGCAGTTAATGAAAATAGAGCTGGTGGTTGAAACCTTGACTCACTCCGTAAATGGAAGGCATGGAAGGCCCGGTCATGGGGATGTAACCGTCAACTAGTGGTACCCCTACGGATAGATTTTCCTGTAGACCCATTCCAATCTGAGCTCGTGTCTGACAGAGGGATACATGCATAGTTTGACAGAAGAATGCTCAGATGCAATTCTTTGAATGTAGTGATCAGATCACACTCCTGATAGTCGGCGACTGATCTGAGTATAAATGTTTCGATTGGATATTTTATTATGGTCGTCAACTGGTTGAGGAAAGATCCTTATTTTTGTAATATTTTGATGCCCGAAGTTGTTCTCTGGTTATGTATCAAATTTGAGACTTTTTCATTAATAGAAGTCAGTTTCTTTCATCTCTTTGTAGAAACCATGCTAAAACACTCAAGCATGGAGGATCTAGTCGAGGGTTGTGATGTTGTAATGTAGGTTTGATTACAATGGTATCGTGACCGGTTTTAGTCAGCTCCCTTGTTATCTTATTTTTCCTCACCCTGAATGACTCAGGCATGGAGGATCCAGTTGAATTGTTATAGTTGCATTGTGATGTAGGTTTGATCATTATGTTGTTGTGACTATGTCCCTGTGACTTATTTCAGAGTCTGAAGCTTGAGTTAAAGAGCTCTCTTGAGATTGAGTTTATCTTCACCAAACTACTCGAAGGTCGGATGCCCATAGCTGACTTGTCCACTTTCTCACTAATTCTTCCTTCTGCCCACCCTTAAACTCATTTCACTGACTAAAGTTAATGAGACCCTCACTTCTTTGTGCATTTCCTACCCAGTTTCTATGTTGAAATCATTCCTATATTGAGTTTAGTCCATTTGACCTCCACTCATAAATCAAACATCCACCAAACTTTCTGATGGGTACTGGGCTTATCCTCCCGCAATCTGAGGGTGACTCTTGGTGCTAACATTCATGGCACCATTGTCGGGGAATGAATTGAAGACATTTCCCTGGGTATGAATGACAAAGAAATTATGATTGTGAAGGTGAATCAGAAATTAGTACCTTGAAGATTGCAACTTGCACCTGGCGAATCCATTGTTTCAGTTGTGGCTCCGAAATACAGACACACGAGGTTTACTCCTCAACTGCCTCTAGTGACACCTGGAGCTGACCCAGAGAAGATTATCAAGAAAGGAAAGCTTTCTTGTGAAGGCTTTTAGCTGTTGTCCCAGATTGAAAAGCTTCGTGGGAAGAATGATATTTCATAGATCCAATTTTAGATGGTGAACTAATCTTGGACACATTATTCTGATAGCTCATCTTTCACCATGGCAACTCCACTATTTTGAAATGGAAAAGATTTTGGCTCAGAGGTATGCCTTCTGTGATTTTTCGAAAATATTTGGTTTCCCTAATCCACTGCCTGATAGAGATGAATGGGAAGGAAGCCTTCCTAAATTCCGAGGAAAAGAGTGGGAAGTACCAGTTGATCATTTCCTGGAATTTCATGAATTTATTCATCGACTTCATATCGTGCATGAAGGTGTTCAGATTAGGCTTTTCAAGCATTCATTACAGGATTGGTGTTGATTTTTTCCCATTGCAAGCATCAACTCTTTGACAGGTTTTAATGCAAATTTCAATTCGTTTTGTAAAGATTTTTTCTCAGTTGAGTATCTTTATGAAAATTGTTCTGATGAGTTTTCTTTGCTTTATAAAGATTCAACCTGTCACAAAGACTAGATTTGTGATGAAGAATTTATTGTGGAAGAAAGTATTTGTCATGAAGATCATGAGGTGTTGAATGATATTCATTATGATGGAAATAACATAGAAATGTTTGGCATAATATCAGATGTATCTGTTGTTTTAAGCATTCATGTATATCAACATGTATCTTTTGAATATTCCAATGTCGAAGAGAAGATGTATTCTACAGTAGATATTTCTCCTGACTGTGAAGCTGAGATAGATGATAAGCTAGTGACCCAAGCTAGGGAGGATTCCTCTATATTTTTTCCTGGCTTTTCAGAATTGAAGGCATATTTTGCTTACTTCTCTTATGAAGGAAATGCATAGGATATTCTGGTTCATGAGACAAATTTTTTTGGTAGCCTTGTTTATGATGAAGAAGCGATTTCAAGTACTGACCAAGAACAACCAACTTTTGACGAATATCCCATCGAAGATGACAAAGAGTAGAGCTTTTCCATGGTTCGTGTATATGATGATTATGAATCTGATCCTTGGGAGAGCCATGAAGGAGAAATGGAAGAGTTAAATGTGTAGTTTATCTCATGTCCAGAGCTTGTAAATGAACATATATCACCTAGGATTAGCCAACCTGCATCAATTCTCCACCCACCTATACACTCTGAGAACATCAAATCATGGGTGAGCAACAATGAAGGACATAAGGTAATTTCTTACCAGTTGAGCTTTCCTGATTATAAATTTTGTGACCTTGTGGGGTTATATATGCAATTGTGTTTTCCAAAAGCATTGGAGTCTACAAAATTATTCATCTAATCATCATTTGGGGGTATTGCCAGTGTTCCAAGACATGTTTTCTTTATGTTTTCATACTTCCTTTACCTTGTGTGGATCATTTGCAGTAAAGAGAAGAATTATATTACCAGACAGTTTGGGTGGCTATGGTGGAAGTTTGCTTTCACCTAGCGCTTTGTAAAAATTAGTTAGCCTAGAATTGTATATAAATAAGCTCCTTCTGGAGCCCATGTGTTTGTTTTCATTTTTTTTTTAGTAGAGTGGTTTAAATATTTCCCTGTTTTCTTCAGTGAAATTTTTGAGCTAGAATCCATAGCCCAACAACTAAGGCACTAGAACTACACATTCTTGGCAGCTCGCAGGGAACATGCCATCCCTTGTGGAGCCAAATGTTATCACATAAAGTTGTCTAAGGGTCGCAGGGTGACTCAGTCCTTTTCTTGCGTAGGTATCAGCCTTGAGCTCAAAGCACAGCTTTCAGAACAGTCCATTTCCGGCTTGAAACACAAGAAACATGCAGGTTTAATATTTTAACGACGGAGATTCTAGGAGCAGTTTAGATCAGTGGCTCATGGGCATTCATAATTTCAAAGTTGCACGAAGTATAGCACCAATGAAAACCCCGAAGCCCGAAGCAAGCATGAGTTGTGGATATTAAAGGGGACACATGGATGTATATCCCTCACTTTGGAATTCAGTGCTACGGAGGATTGTGGTAGTTAAGCATTGAGAAGTCCTGAAGAGTCGAGGTGTCAAAGTGTCGAAGTCCTGAAGAGCCAAAATGTCGAAGTCCCAAAGAGTCGAAGTGTCGAAGACCCGAAAAGCTGAAGTGTCGAAGCTGCTGAAGTGTCAAAGTCTTGAAGCTGTTGAAGTGTCGAAGTTCTGAAGTAAATCATGACCATCGATTTCAGAGGAAGCAGATTTAATCCGTCAATCTAAAAGCACCAGAGATGAACCGTTGATCGAAGGGCCTCATCCTAGATCACTAGATCAGTGATCACGCTCCATTGCAGGGATTCAACATGCTTGGGCGATAATTTTCTTGAGCGGTCTCACAATTGAGACCATGGTAAGGAAAAAAATATTTGTGGCGGAAGGTGGTGAATTGCGGGCTCAAAAGCAGTGTGAACCTAAACAACCTGTGAGAAGCTCTGCAATCATATGTTTATACAACATCCTATCCAAGAGAAACACGTAGCCGCACCCATGAGATTTAAGTCTCATGATGTTCTCAAGGAGGCAGTTAATGAAAATAGAGCTGGTGGTTGAAACCTTGGCCAACTCCATAAATGGAAGGCATGGAAAGCCCGACCGTGGGGATGAAACCGTCAGCCCATGGTACCCCTATGGATAGATTTTCCTACAGACCCATGCCAATCTGAGCTCGTGTCTAACAGAGGGATACATGCACAGTCTGACAGAAGACTTCTCAGACACAATGCTTTGAATGTACTGATCAGATCACACTCCTGATAGTCAGGGACTAATCTAAGTATAAATGTTTCAATTCGATATTTTATTATGGTCGTCAACTCGTTGAGCAAAGCTCCCTATTTTTGTAATATTTTGATGCCAGAAGTTGTTCTCTGGTTATGTATCAAATTTGAGACTTTCGCATTAATAGAAGTCAATTTCTCTCATCTCTTTGTAAAAACTCTGCTAAAACACCCGGGCACGGAGGATCCAGTCGAGGGTTGTGATGTTGTTGTAATGTAGGTTTGATTACGGTGGTATTGTGACCAGTTTTAGTTAGCTACCTTGTTATCTTATTTCTCCTCACACTGAATGAATCGGGCATGGAAGATCTAGTCGAGTTGTTATAGTTCCATTTTGATGTAGGTTTGATCATTATATTGCTGTGACTATGTCCCTGTGACTTATTTCAGTGTCTGAAGCTTGAGTTCAAGAGTGCTCTTGAGCCTGATTTTATCTTCACCAAACTACTCGAAGGTCGGATGCCCATAGATGACTTTTCCACTTTCTCACTAAGTCTTCCTTCTACTCACCCTTAAACTCATTTCATTGATTGAAGTTAACGAGGCCCTCACTTCCCTATACATTTCCTACCCAGTTTCCATGTTGAAATCATTCCTGTATCGAGTTTAGTCCATTTGACCTTCATTCATAAATCAAACATCCACCAAAATTTCTAATGGGTACTGGTCTTATCCTCTCGCAATATGAGGGTGACTCTCAGTGCTAACAACATCCATACTAGAGGCTTGTCAGAAAACACCTTTGCATATTGAACAACACACCTGGTTGAGAAACAAGGTGGGTATTTTCCGAAGATCCTGGTTTGGTTTCCTGATTTTTGTACATTGGGGATTGATGAATTTTTGTTGCGAGATGGAGAGATTTGTTTTGGTGGGTATTTTGTGCTCGCATGTTATGGTGGCATTCAGACCTTGAATGGTTGAAGCCGTGAAAATGATGGATAGAGTGGCTGAGATTCCTGAAATCCTAGACAGACCTTTGTCACTTATGTTGCACAGTCCCTCTGCTACAGATTAAGACGGTTCCTTCCTTTCTTCTGATAGCGTTTCTCAATCGACATTCAGCTCATCGGAGATGTCGATGTAGGTAAGCACATGTCTATGTTTGCTTTCTTGCCATTAAACAACTGGAGGCTGATAGGATCGATGTGGCTCACTGATAGTTTTGTGAAGTAATTTTTATTGTAACATTCTACTAATGTAATGCATGAGCATCCCTAGTTCATTAGCCATCCTGCACAACCCAAAAAAAATTATGTTTCCAATTTTGTTTGAATTATTAATTTGCTACTAAATCTAGAGTCTTGTCCATGATTGATATTGAGACTGCATTTTACAGAGGCATGTCACATGGTTTGTGATATTTCTTTCATTCAAAGAAAGGTGAAAATGGGAACGGCAGTCCGCCTTCACACCCAATAGAAACCTCCACGTTTTGCTTGCTTACCTGAATGATAATTTTGTTTGGAGCCATTGTGGAAAAATGAAATAAGACAAACAAAGAGATGATGAATCCATAGAAATACAACTGGGTGTGATGACAAGGCAGTGCGATCTTGGTGATTCCAGGAATATCTCATTGAGTGATGGAATGGAAAACAGTTCCAGCTATACTTCAGATATTCATTGCAAGGGAGGGGATCGATGAGGAATAATTATAAGAGAGAGAAGAAATCACTCGGTTAGGGGGCAAGAATTCGTTGAGGAAAACGAATTAAGAGAGGCAATGAACTCTGGAAGACGAGGGGGTGATTTACAAAGTTGCAATTGAATAGTCTCTAGGAAAGAAGACTGCAAGAGCAGTTGAGGCATATTGTTGGGCATTGAAGCAGATTTCCTGAGCAATTGAGGAATATCATTGTGCTAAGATCGAAGGAGATTGATGAGGAGAAAAAACCACGGTCGCCTCTGCCTGCACGTCAAACCACTCCAAGCACATGTCTTCCTCCTTATTGAACCCCATCCGGAGCGTCAAGGCAATCCTGCAGGGTTGGTCCTCAAACGCCTCGAGAGGGAGCAGGGGGTCGATTGTACTGACAGGGTGATTAAGCTTTTGAAAATGCTCCACAAACTCCACCTCAAGCTCATAGAAGGTGTTCACGATGGTTCTCCAGCTCTGCTAGTTGCCTTGTCTCTTCCCCTTCCAGAACAGACACCTCACGCTCTCGGTCGTCGCCTCCGACAACTGTGACCAGTGTTGCAGTATATCTAGCGGTGTGGAGTCGGTGAAGTGAAGTGAGAGCACATACATTGCATGGCCAGTTTGGAGTCGGTGAAGTGGAGTCGCTGAGGTGATGTGAGAGCACATACATCGCATGGCCATGGAAGAAGATTTGATGTACATCAAATTTAATACATATGGCGGGTTCTAGTTGTTGGACAACAAACTACGAAAAAGCTAAAGATAACTCCCCCTAAAAAAACGTTTCTGCGTAATAAAAGAGGAGGATATAAATGAACAAATTATCACTAGAAAGATTAAAAGTGCGTAACAATGAAAGGCCGCCAAGAGAGAATGAACGGCTACCTTCCCATCCCAAGGGAGGAAGTGTTATGGAAACCACTCTATTTTTCCATTCTAGGACTTGAACAGGGATCCAACCATGAAGGCAAAGCATCATGTGGTGACCGACATGGAGAGGGATAAGGTGTGGAAATAATTGGGAAAGGCGTAAGTTATTTCTTCTATGAAATGGTTTTACCGACGATCACCCGATCCCATCTCCGGCTGTCCGACATTACCTCGACGATCACCCGATCCCATCTCCGGCTGTCCGACACTACCTCGACGAACAGACCCATATCCCATTTCCGTCCGGTGTTTTCATCCTCCGTTTGCTTCGTTTCTTCTCGTCCAGCCGTAAATCTCTCCGTCAGTGAACGACCTCCACAACACCTCCGACAAACCGCCAGCGGTCGAACTC
>ML780772.1:0-19300 GCA_009831015.1 Picea engelmannii | reverse complement strand
ATCCTATTAAAATCAACTGAAACTATTAATTACATATGTTTTTAAAAAATATCGATCAAAAATATCATATAATTTTTCCAACCTATTAAAATCAATTGAAACTATTAATTACTTATGTTTTTAGAAAATATCGATCAAAAATATCATATAGTTTTTCCAACCTTTACATTATACACTGTAGTATAGTTATAATATCAAACTAATGACAAATACATAATTAACCAAAAAAAAAAGGTACATCTATATAATTTCAACCTAGAAAATGTGTAATTTTTAATATATTTTCCATATTATATAAACATTTAATTATAACTTTAGTGTCATAGTTGCACTCTAGTATTAATAATTAATAATGTTTGTAAATTATTTTGTTCAATGAATTTTGATGTCTTGTAATATTTTTAGATTATTTTTTAATAATAATAAATTATTTTTTCAAAATATTTTACAGTTTTTCACTATTTTAATAAAAAATGATTTTTTTTCTAATTAATTTAGATGATAATGAATAAATTGAAGGCAATTTTAAAAATCTAACAAAACTTTAAAAAAATGTGTTAATTCATTAAAGTCAATTTGGTATATTTTCAGTCCGCAGGGGTGTAGACCGATTGGCAAGTGCCGTGTAAATGGAAGGAACTATGTAAAATGAGGTCTCAAGGTCGATTCTCACCCCGATTTACCCGGAGGGCGTGCTTGCGGGTGGTGCGTTTCTCCCTAGGGGTTATAAGGCAACCGACAGGATTCGACCCCGTGTCATGCGAGTACGATACTGCCGTTGTTACCGATTCCCCTAGTTACAAAAAAAAAAAAATTTGGTATATTTTCTCCCCCCGGATGGGGTGACACGTGACCAGCCAGCATATACGTGGACGCCCGTCGGGACGCCTATTTATGGCATCAACCGACGAACTCCCACTGAGCACTAATTACCCATGGTCTGCACCAAGCACTCACCGTCGATGCGCCCTCTCGCGCGAGGGGAATGTACCTGGACCCAGCACACTAGCAGCTCTCCATTAATGGACGAGACGGGCATTCAAGTTTGCAGTGTTCAGCGAGAATGAATAGCGGCAAGGTGAATTGGACTCCTGTTGTGTTCATTTGGCTCATTTTCAATTCTCGGCCCCCGCCACAGCCTGGTTGTGAAGCTGTTGAGAAGACAATAGCCCGAACCATGCCTCGGCTCCGGGGGAAATCCCGCCGAGGAGCAGCATGGTATAGAGCTGAGTCTCAACGGAAACGTATCGGCTATTTCGAATGGGCTTTGAAATTGGCAGCCACCAGGCGCAAGCAAAAACTTCGCTCGCCACCCATGGCAATCATAGAGGAAATCAGCTGGGAGGAGGCACAGCAACACCTCGCCTCGCTCGACAACCAGGAGGGACCAAAGCCTCAGCACGAAATCGCCCGGTGGGACCTTAACGCAACCCTTAACGAGGACCTCTACCCACCATGCCTGGTGGAAGAGGAAGCCCCTCCCGAGGCCAGCGCAGAAAAGGAAAAGGTTGCAGGCTCGGCATCCTGCGCAGCGGGAGACTCCAGCAAGCAAGCGCCCAACGCCAGTGGAGAACCGGACCAATCTACAGCAGTGGATCTTCGGTACCTCTCTCTCATTTTTGAGCTCCGACACCTCATGGACGACCACGCATTCCGCTTAGCCAGATTGGACCAGCGTCTCAACATGCTTTTTGCAGCATACTCTAGGAGCACTCCGAAGAGACAATGCCCGACGTGCGCACAAGCGTACTCGCTCCCGGCAGACTGGCGTCAGAGGAAGAATGAAGCTCCCGGTTAGGATTACTTTTGTTGTCTAGTTCAGTTTGGAAAGTTTAGCTACTCTTGTTTAGTTATGGTTCATGTTTTAAAACTCTATAACTTAATGGCCCTGGTTTCCCTCGGGCAGGGCACTTTTATGTATAACTTGTTAAAAGGTCTACACCTGGCACAGATTGTCCAGCTGCCCTGGTTTCATGTTCAGGCAGGACAACTGGCAGCAAAGATGATCACTGTATTTTCCTTTTTGGTAATATAATAGGCACTACCTTTTTATTTAAAAAAAAAAAAAAAATGGGTATATTTTCTCTTTAATAATAGTTATATTTTTAGTAGTTTGAAAGATCTACTTTTATTTTTTTATCATCATATGATTTTATCAAAAGTCTATTATAAATGGAATGGTAGGTTTTCTTTATTTTTTTATGTTATTTAATGATCTATTGTTAATTGAATAAGTTCAAAGTTCTCATTTTTATTTGGATGATTATGTCATAATTTTATTAAAGATTTATTATGAATGGAATATTAGGATTTTTTTTTTTTTATTTATAAAATTAATTTGGTTAATAGTGAAGGTTTAAATTTACTTTTAAGTAATTATAAAAATTAAATAAAAATGTTTTTTTAAACAATAAATTGAAATTAGTTTATTTTTAAGTAAAGAGGTGTTTTATATTCTAAAGGATAAAAAAAAATGAAAATATTATAATAAGACAATCAATTTTACTTTTAAAAATCAAAAGCATTTCTATGTTATGTTTTGAGTTGCTAAAAAACAAAATTTAACATTGTAAAAATAAAAATAAACTCACTTATATGGTGGTGGACATTGCCTAAAATAATTTGTGTGCACAAAATTAAAATCATTCATATGCACTGAATTTAGAATAATATTTTAAATAAATGTAGTATTATTCATTTAAATATAATTTCATTTATTTAATTAAAGGGTATAACGATGAGTAAAATAAGTTTAATTTCATTGTAAAATTTGAAATAGAAATATTATACAATAATATAAATCATTCATCTCTTATTTAAATAGTTAAAAAAATTATTTAATATTTAGTTATATAAAGAGAATAATATAAATCATTCATCTCCTATTTAAATAGTTTAAAACAAATTATTGAAATTATTTAATACTTAGTTATATAAAGAGTATAGTTTAAAACAAATTATTAAAATTATTTAATACTAAGTTGTATAAAAAAAAAATTCAAAGTTTATTAACTATATAATTTTAGATTTTTTTTTTATTAATAATAAATTATTTTTTCAAAATATTTGTAGATGATTTTTTTAACTTTTCACTATTTTAATAAATAATGAATTTTTTTCTCGATATTTTAGTTTAAAGGAAACAAATTGATAGTAACTTAAAAACCTAAGGAAACTTAAAAAAAAAATTGCTAATTCATTAAAGTCAATACACATTTTAGTATAGTGTTTTTTTACAATAGCTATATCTTTTAGTGGTTGATCATGGAATAATTTTATTAAATATTTATTATGAATGGAATTTTAGTTTATTTTTTCTTGTTATAAATTTGTTTGGTTAATAGTAAAGGTTTAAATTTACTTTTAGGTAATTTTAAGAATTAAATAATAAATGTATTTTTAAATAAT
The DNA here is from genome assembly GCA_009831015.1 of Picea engelmannii. Lineage (NCBI taxonomy): Eukaryota > Viridiplantae > Streptophyta > Pinopsida > Pinales > Pinaceae > Picea > Picea engelmannii. Next base: position 15,892 of record ML780772.1, on the reverse strand, counting down.
AAATTAATATTAATTTATTATTTTTTTTTCTAAATAAACTAGATGAGAATCCTTCTATTCAATACAGGAAAAAGTACAAAGTGATACATCGCCTTGATGATAGAAAAAGAACCCCCAGAAAAAGAACAAAGGAGCACTAGAGACTAGCCTATGCTAAATGAGAGCCACCAGGAGTGTCTGGGCATAGCAAGATGAAACATTACAAGATAAGGAGAAAGGGTCAGATCATTGTGTTGGTCGGTTAGGATCCTTTCTACCTTTTTTCTTACGAACATCAATCCAGCTAGAGGAACTAACAGGATCAACAACCTTCGCTACCAAATCCAGATGGTCTGAGGAAATGCAAGAATCTTGAGTTGTTAAAGCTAAGTGTGTTTCTATGTCATAGTTTGAATTATACGATTCATGAGGACATTTATGAGTCCCTCAGAGTGGGGCTATGGCCATGAATATGTCATTTGATTCATCATTTTTTAGGGTGGGGTGCAAAGGCTGAATTGTGGGAATCATAATCAAAATTTCTAAAGCTTCAGGATTTTGTGCTGAAGTCGAAGGCTGGTGTTTTGGGTCTATAGTTGGCTTCTAAGAATTTGTTGGAGTTTGCGAAGGTGTTGTATAAGGCGAAGGAGTTGGGGCATCTTTGTGATGCTACTTGTTGTCAGATGAAGAGTTCAAGCAGATTTTACGAATTCTAGGGTCTTGCCAGCCATTAGACCTTTTTCATGCTCCAGGGGATGAGGAAAGGGTTGGGGATAAAGGACAAGTTGCCTAGAGGTTCCTTGTTTACTGACAGGAGCGACACCTGAAGGCGATGTTCTCATAATCGACCATCTGTGTGTAAGGATCATCCTTAGTCCAATCTATACGAATCTTATCTAGAATCCCTTGACTGAGGTCGATTTCAACACATATGCTGGAAAAAGTCACGAAGACTTTTGTTATCCGATCTGTGTCAATCTTGATAAACCTACCCAACACATTCCCCAGGGTAGGTAAAAAAACTGGAGAATAAAAATTGAAAGGTAAATTGGAGAGTCTCACCCAGACTGGTGTAGTGGAAGTCACAGTCAGTGGGTTGAAGTCAGGGAACCATATATGAATGGAAAGACCATATCTACCCCAAAACCATGGACCTTTCTCTAGCATGTGTTGGCAGTCTGCTTCTGTGGAAAAATTAACAATGAAGAACCCTTTGGAGCGAAAGAACAACTCATGACCTGACGACTAGGTATTGTTTACCCATTCTCTTAGCGTAGAGGCTGAGGGCCATAGACCATTAAAGAGAAAGATAAGGGATTATTCTTGGTATATAAAAGCAGAGCCATAGACGTGGGGATATTTGACTTCTACTCTTGGAGGTTTTGCGGACTGCTCCATAATGAAGTAGATCCAAAAAGCTTCTTTGCTCCGAAAGTTTTACCCTTGGACCCAAAAGGAGAAAAAATCTCTATTATCATGGTGTGCTTGTAAGAGCTTGGATGAGTGGAGGATGATGCTCCTCCACATAGATGAGAAGTGAGAGAAATGGTTGTGTTCTTTAGATTCCCATAACCTCGTAGCAGAGTGTCATCCACAAGTTGTCGTCCTTCAAAGATTGGTATTTGAAGGAAAGGAGGAATACTTGTATCCTGGTGGACTTGGGTTTTGAGCTCAAAAACATAGTCTCAATCCTGACATGCAAGGAGAGAGAAGATACGACGATGGTATTTACAAAAAGGGGAAGCCTGTCGCAGTCTTGAAGCTATCTGCGACGCGATATCTAGAATGAACCCTCGATCTTGCGTCACTCTTAACTCAATTCCTGTAACAGAGAGAGGGTTGAAGATCCCCCGATGGATGAAGATCCTCGAGGGCTCTAATAGTTGGATGGAACCCGTACTCTTGATCCAGGTGGCGGAGACATCTAGGGTTCAGCTCTTGCCACGCCTGGAGTCTCTCCTCAACTTTGATCCAGCCCTGAATGTTTGGTTCTCTCTCACCATATGTCATGTTGGAGCCTCCTCGAGTCATACAACAAGGTTCGTCTTCAACCACTGCTTCTCCTTCAGTCATGGCGGGTTCTAGGTTAACCATCGTGATCTCCTCCTCCCCCTATCCTAGATTATCTTCTCTACTATGGAACAATAAAAAATACAATAAGAGTGGAAAAAAATTAATATTGATTTATTGTTAAGTAAATAGGTGTTTTATATTTTAAAGGATAAAAGAAAATGAAGATATTATAATAAGGCAATCAATTTTAATTTTAAAAATAAAAAGCATTTCTTGGCTAATTTTAGCCTAAAAAGTAAAATGTTGAACAACTCCTAAAATAGTTTATGTGCACATAATTTAGAATGATATAAATGGAATATTATTCATTTAAATATAATTTCATTCATTTAATTAAATGTGACATTCATGGGTTAAATAGATTTGATTTCATTGTGCAATTTGAAAATGTTTGAATCCCTATATAAAGCCATTAATTTGGAAGACAATCCTACCTTATACCTTGTTATCTTTCCCTATCTAAGGAAAGATTTGAATTCCATAGAGCCAAGTAGGTCTAGATGAAGTTGAATCCATATTGAAAAATTCCAAGTTTAGTCTCCCAATTATTGAGTGCATGCTTGCATGTTTTCATGTGAATGGAAAATAAAATAGATGTAATGTAGTTGCTTATTAGCTTCAGTAAAAGAGTATGTTGAAATTAGAGAGTTGAATGAGAGTGTGATGAAGAGGTATTCTAAGGAGAGGTGATAGAATGGGCCATTAAGAAAAGAAACACCAAGAAGAATATCAATTATATGGTCAATTTCTTTATGCATTCCAAGTGTTGTAAGTTCCTAGAAAAAAATTGAATAAGACTACAAAAGTTGATTCAGATCTGCATGCTTTGTAGAAATAGTGATATTTGATTTTTTTTCTTCAAAATACTGATGCTAATATTGTTGCTTGATTAACAACTTTATGTGTATGCTTGCAAGTTAGTACCAATTTTTTTTATTTTTTTTTCTAATAAGGTACTTTTAGTATCTTTATGCAATGTTCATATATTGTTATATGCACCATAACAAGTTTTCTTATCATATTGGTAGGGTTTACCAAGAAACAAACCACAAAAAATCATATTGGTCACATGACAAGTGATGTTATCCACAAACTTAGGACCAAAAATAGATGACATTGTGTGTGTGTGAACCATTATCCTTCTATTCAAGTGCATACAGATGAGGATGTGGGTTCATTTTCAAGTGAATCTTATTAATGATTTCTTTTGTAATTAGCTTTGTTTGCAAGTCATTCTCAATGAAACATTCTTCTGAAAAATTGTGTGAGGTGGCCACATGTGATGAATAAATTGTCACACCCCCTTTGAGTAGGATGATGGTGCATTAAGGTAAACTTATTGATATTACCTTTTAAATTCTCATAAGGCCTATCATCACTATGATTCTTGATAAGAACATCATTAGCTTCCTATTCCTAAGACAATATTAGCAAGGATTTTATCTTCAATTTAAAATAATATGACTTATAATGTCCTTGTTTTTTACAATATCTACAGAATTTGTCATTTTTCTTTGCATCAAAAAGGGAAGAAGATGAGTAGGTTTAGCTCACTTACAAAGAAATCAAATAATAATGAATCAATTTCCCAGAATAAACAAGTTCATTATTAAAAATGAATGAAATAAAGAGAGGAAAATACTAGTAATTAAATGACCAATTCTTTTTCCTTTTGTAAACAATCCATATAATACTCTTTCAACCCCAATATATTCTCTAAATATGCACAAAAACATAAATACAACCATCCTCTAATTCCAACAAGCATATATTAAATAGATAACATTTGGCAAATGATTCCAACTAACATAAGGCAATCGATTCCACTCTCAATTCATTAAATTTTAAGTAAAACAAAATATTATTGCGTAATAAATTTGGGGAGGTGTGACAGAGAAGAGAGATATTTACATATTGAAATGTAGGAACACCAACAAGTAATAATACTTGCTAGCGGGAAAATCTCTCTATAACTATACCAGGGTTCTAAGTATAGACATAGCAACATGACTCCCTTAAAAGTCAATCTAATTCCTACACTACCCCAAACATTCCAAAATAGATGAACATAAAGAAATGAAAGAGTAAGTTAGAAATTGTACCTTTAATCCAACATTTGGTGTTGACCTCCTCAAGATTTGTAGCTCCCAAGGCTCCAAGTCTCTTCCCAAAGCTGACCTGCATCCACAACTAGGAAAAATATGCTACATACATACTATTTCTATTAATAGATTAGGGTTAGATATAAATTGTTGTGTATAAATCAAAGAAAAGACATAAAAACCACCATTTGGGACAAGGAAAATAGATTCTTTTATTCAGTATTCAAAGATTGGAGATTACAACCTTTGCAGGCTGACACTCTGCGAACCTGGTCCAAGCTCCTCTTGACAATGCTCCAAGTGCACCTTCCAAATATCTTCTCTCACAATCAACTTGATCTCTTCAAGGGAAGGGATGGGATTGTATGGGAAAAAAGGGGGCTAAAGAGGGAATGCTAAGGCAAGAACTCAAGAAAGGCTCCAAATACTTGGGCAAAGAATGAAAAGTATTTGAGAAGAGTTTCACCGTTCTAATGCTTGATTGTGGAATGAGACCCCAAGACCTCCTTTTATATGACAAAAATATAGTTATTCGGTTTGGGGACGGGCTATAGTAGGTGAATTGGTTGGGAAACCTCCAGTAACCCGTAAATTCCACCAAATTCCTTGCAACTTTTGGAGGTATACGCGGGTTGTTTAGTGTGCAACAAGCGTATGTACGTGGGATTAATGGCATGCAACAAGAATATGTACGTGGGAAGTAGTGCAGCAGGGTGCATACATGCTCCAAAAAATGGTTTTTTAAATAGAGTTCCTCAACAGTGAATTGGTAAATTATGCAAGTAGAAAGGCCAATGCCATGTATGCATGAGTAGGGAATTTTAGGGCTATAAAAATACTTGATCTCCTTTATGTGATCTTCATCACCCAAGCTAAGTATCCTCCAACTTGAGCCACTTACTAGTCTCGACTCCAACAACAAGTCCTAGTTATTTAGGTCAAATTTCAAGAGGTCATAGTTCCCGAGGTCAGTTCATGAGGTCAAAGTTTCCAAGGTCCTAATTCCTAAGTTCAAAGTTCCTGAGACTATAACCTCTGGAACTTTGACCTTCTGATCTATGAACTCATGAAATTTCACCTCGTGAACTATGGCCTCTGGAACTTTGACTCGAGGAACTATGACCTCGGGAACTTTGATCTCAGGAAGTATAACCTCTGGAACTTTGACCTCGGGAACTATAACCTCATAAAATTTGACCTCAAGAAGTATGACCTCAGAAATTTTGAACTTAGGAACTATGAACTCATGAACTATGACCTTATGAACTTTGAGTTAGGGAACTATGAACTCAAGAACTTTTACCTGAAGAACTACAAACTTAGGAAATTTGACCTAGGGAACTATGACTTTACTAACTTCGACCTCAAGAACTTTGACTTTAGTAACAATGACCTACATAACTATAACCTACAGAACTATGACCTTAGGAACTATGACCTCGCAATTTTTTTAAGGTCATAGATCCTGAGGTCAAAGTTTCTAAGGTCATAGTTCCTGAGGTCAAAGCTCCATAGGTTATAATTCTTGAGGTCAAAGTTCTCGAGGTCATAGTTCTTGAGGTCAAATTTCTTGAGGTCAAAATTCTTGAGGTCATAGTTCTTGAGGTTAAATTTTGTGAGATCATAGTTCCAGAGGTCATAGTTCCTAAGGTCATAGTTCTGTAGGTTATATTTTCGTAGGTCATTGTTACTAAAGTCAAAGTTCTTGAGGCTGAAGTTCTTAAGGTCATAGTTCCCTAGGTCAAATTTCCTAAGGTTGTAATTCTTCAGGTCAAAGTTCCTGAGGTCATAGTTCCCTAGCTCAAAGTTCCTAAGTTCATAGTTCACGAGGTCATAGTTCTTGAGGTCAAAATTTCTGAGATCATAATTCTTAAGGTCAAATTTTCATAGGTCATAGTTCCTGAGGTCAAAGTTCCAGACGTCATACTTCCTGAGATCAAATTTGTTGAGGTCAAAGTTCGAGAGGTCATAGTTCTTGGGGTGAAAGTTCCTAAGGTCATAACTTGTGAGTTCAAAGTTCCAGAGGTTATAGTCTCAGGAACTTTGACCTCAGGAACTATGATCTTAGGATCTAGGACTCATTGTTGGAGTCGAGACTAGTAAGTGGCTCTGTTTGGAGGAGACTAGGCTTAGGTGATGAAGATGTCATAAAGGAGATCAAGTATTATTACTTGTTATTGTTCCTACATTTCAATATGTAAATATCTCTCTTCTCTGTCCACCCCCCATTCATTATGTAATAATATCTTGTTTTACTTAGAATTTAATGAATTGAGAGTGGAATTGATTACCTTATGTCAATTGGAATCAATTGCCAAAATTTATATATTTAATATATGATTTTTGCAATATGAGGAAGGTTGTATTTATGTTTTTGTGTATATTTAGAGAAGATCTTGGTGTTGAAAGAGCATTATATGGATTTTTTACAAAAATAAAATGATTTGATCATTTAATTACTAGTACTTTCCTCTCTTTATTTCATTCATTTTTTATAATGAACTTGTTTATTATGGGAAAATGAGTCATTATTATTTGATTTCTCTGTAAGTGAGCTAACCCTACTCATCTTCTTCCTTTTTTGATGCAAAGAAAAATGACAAATTCTGTAGATATTGTAAAAAACAAGGACATGATAAGTCCTATTATTTCAAATTGAAGACAAAATTCTTGCTAATATTGTGTTAGGAATATGAAGCTAATGATGTTCTCATCAGTAATCATAGTGAAGATAGGACTTATGAGAAGTTAAAAGGTAATCTCAATAATGTTACCTTAATGTTGCCCGATATAAAGAAATAGAACCTACAACCTTGATAAGTATGGAAAGAGTTTAACAACCTTATATGTTCACCAAATAGAACATAGAACACTTGGAATGCATAAATAAATTGACCATACAATTGATATTCTTCTTGGTTTTTCTTTTCTTAATGACCCATTCTATCACCTCTGCTTAGAAGACTTCTTCATCACATTCTCTCAGTCAACTCTCTAATTTCAACATACTAGTTTACTGAAGTTAATAAGCAACTACACTATTCACATGAAAACATGCAAGCATGCACTCAATAATTGGCAAACCAAACTTTGAATTTTTCAATATGGATTTAACTCCATCTAGACCTACTTGGCTCTATGGAATTCAAACATTTCCTTAGCTAGGGAAATATAACAAGGTATAAATTAAGACTCTCTTCAAAATTAATGGCTCTATATAGGGATTCAAACATTTTCAAACAAAGAGTTTCAATTTAACAATGTGCACATGATAATTCATTTTTAAATAAATCAAACCTCTAAAATAGGAGATGAATGATTTCTATTATTATATATCTTTAATATTTGATTTCCATTTCAAATTGCACAATGAAATCAAACTTATTTTACCTATGGATGTCACATTTAATTAAATGAATAATACTTGATTTATTTAAAATATGATTCCAAATTATGTGCACATAAATGATTTTAGGATTTGTCCAAGACCATGTATGTGAGAGTTTATTTTTATTTTTGCAATGTTGATTTTCTTTTTTTAAGCTACTCAAAACATAACGGAGAAATACTTTTTTTTTTTTAAATTAAAATTTATTTCCTTATTATAATATCTTAATTTTCTTTTATCCTCTAAAATATAAAACAACTCTTTACTTAACAATAAATTAATATTCCCCGGATGGGGTGACACGTATCCCAGGGGAGGTCACGTAGGCCCCATGCATACCTCGCCATAAATATGGCTGGCTGCCACCCCAAATCCCATTCTTGGATGGAGGACGAACATAAACGCTCACAGAGGGAGGGGGGACAACTCCCCCGTGCAGGATTAATGGTTGCCTCACTGATTAATTGCACGGGGATGATGATAGTTATGGGGTGAGGCTGTGTGGTCTTATCGGATCCTTGGATAATTCTCTAGCTCGGCCATGGCATTCACCATTCTGCTTCTTTTCTCTGTCTCTTCGCTCTCTTCGGGGATCTGGCTCTGGTCCTCTTAGACTTCTTCGGCCTCCAAGCTCTACCATGCCAAGAGAGAGAGGGAAACCTAGGCGGAGACCCTTCAGAACTGTTATGATGCAAGGCAAAGACACCTGCACAATTTGGAGAGGGATTTATCTATATCATGGACGCAGCTAATTGCAAAGTTGACCACAACTCCAATGGCCTTTGTGAAGGAGGAAATCCCTGAGGAACCAATTCAGGTTCCACCAGAGTCCCTCCTCTACACGGTGACAGATGCCCAAGACACCCCCAACACCACCATTACAGCTACCTATCTAGCGATAGCCATGGAAGGCACCACTTACATAGTTCAGGAGGAACTCCCCATGAAAGACTGCCTGATTGCCCCTCCCCCTTCTCAACCCAGTTGTGGATTGCGACCAAAGTCCACCCAATTTCTTCAGTCTGGAGCAATTGGAGCTCATTTTTTAGATGAGGGGCTACATGATGGAGAAGCTCCACCGACATACCCTCATTAGCAGCAGAATCAACATGTTGATTGATGCCTTCTCAAACACACCAGTTAAAAAGGGGTGCTCGACCTGCGCGCAGCCCTTTGCACTCATACCCAATGATGACACTCCTCATAGCAACTCTCCAGATGGTAGGTTCCACTGTTCTCACAACCCTCCTAATGTTTAAAGTTTCTTAGTCCTATGTGCCTCGCTTACATGGAAATGGTGTTTTGTTCTTGTCTCCCTACTCTGGTTATGTGTTTAGTTTTCTGTTTAGTTTGAATTATCAGCTTTTGATTGTATTTCTAGATAGAACTGCCAACACCACCAGCTGCCATTTTCTCTGGTTTCCAACTAAATGGTGGAGCAAGTGGCGGTTGTTATTTTTGGCCGAAACTATAAACGGTTACCACCTGTTTCGGTTTCCACTAGTTTGGCGAAACAAGTGGCAAGCTTGTGACACTTATCAATTTTGTATAGTGACAACAAATTAATCAGGAAATACAACCTTTTTTATTTAAAAAAAACAAACAATAAATTAATATTAATTGATTATTTAGAAATACATTTTTATTTAATTCTTAAAATTACTTAAAAGTAAATTTAAACCTTTACTATTAACCAAACAAATTTTATAACACTGAAAATAACCTAAAATCTCATTCATAATAAATATTTAATAAAATTATGCCATGATCACTAAAATAAAAATGAGAACTTTAAAATTACATTACTAAATTAACAATGTAGCATGAAATAGCATTAAAAAGTAAGAAAACCTACCATTCCATTTATAATAGGTATTTAATAAAATCATATGACAATAAAAAACAAAAGTAGATCTTTCAAACCACTAAAAGATATAACTATTGTAAAATTAAAATTGAAATTGATTTTCTTATTATAATATCTTCATTTTCTTTTATCCTCTAGAATATAAAAAACCTCTTTACTTAACAATAAATTAATTTCAATTTATTATTTAAAAACACATTTTTATTTAATTATTATAATTAAATAAAAGTAAATTTAGACTTTCACTATTAACCAAATAAATTTTATAAAAAGAAAAACAAACCTAATGTTCCATTCATAATAAATCTTTAATAAAATTATGAGATAATCACCAAAAAAAAAATGAGAACTTTTAAATTAGGTTATTAAATTAACAATATATCACGAAATAACATTAAAAAATAAAGCAAACCTCCCATTCCATTCATAATAGGTTTTTGATAAAATCATATGATAATAAAAAAATAAAAGTAGATCTTTCACACTACTAAAGATATAGCTATTACTAAAGAGAAAATATACCAAATTGACTTTAATATATATATATATATATATATATATATATATATATATATATATATAATTAACTATAATAAATAAAAAAATAAAAGTAAATCTTTCAAACTACTAAAAATATAAATATGACTAAAAAGAAAATATATCAAACTCACTTTAATAAATTAATACATTTTCTTTAGATTTTGTTAAGTTTTAAAAATTGCTTTCAATTTATTCATTACCATCTAAATTAATTAGTTTTTTTTTTATTATTTATTAAAATAGTGAAAAACTTTAAAAAAAAAACCTCTACAAAAAATTTAGAAAAAATAATCTAAAAATATTAACCAACATCAAAATTCATAAAACAAAATAATTCACAAACATTATTGATAAGACAGTGCAACTATGGCAAGTGTATATAAAACTAAAGTTACAATTAAATGTTTATATAATATAGAAAATATATCTTTCTATATACTGACCAATATTCAAGGAATTGTTCCATATTTTTTTGTCCCTTTCAACTTCCCAGCGGATTGAGATTGGAGAAAACAATTGCAGAATCACTATGAAAACATACCCGTCAAAGAAGATATTGCTCTCATTCATCCAATTGCTTTTTAGCGATTGGACTTTTTGAAATTTTTTCTTCCAAGTTGGAAGAAAAAATACTAAATACATTGTAATTTTATCCTTCAAAAAATACAATATATTTATTTTAATGAAAAAAAAATCAATCAACTCAAACAGTGTTTTAATCATAATGATTTGTTTTTACAAGTGTGTAAATCTCATATAGATTGATCAAATGACATAAATTATTCCAACTCTTAGTGTGGAAAGCAAGTTCAATGAACATCAACTGTAGAATCCGTGAGCTGGAGAAAGCCCGATCAACCTTCTTGTGTGAAGATGAGGAGAGGTGGCACTTAAAGAGCAGGATGCTCTGGCTCGAGGGTGGGGATAAAAACACCCGATTCTTCCATAGATTTGCCAGTGCTCGCAGATCAAAGAAACAACTGTGGGATATTGAAGAGGAGGATGGCACCAAACATCATACCCAAGAAGTTATTAAAGCGACAACTGCTCACCATTTTAAAGCCTTTTTTCAGGTCTCCATTGCACCAAGCCTCAACGCACAGGTGGAGTTAGCTAGTCGTTTCCCTAACATGGTGACAGAAGATGAGGCACTAGCCCTGGAATCCCCCTGTACAAAGGAGGAATTATTGACAGTTCTCAAGGGTTTCAAAAAAGAAAAGAGTCTGGGACCCGACAGATGGTCGGTTGAATTATACCTTCATTTCTTCGACATTATGGGTCAGGAACTGTTGGATGTCGTGGAGGATGCTCGTTTAAGAGGTGTGATAAATCCTCAGCTTAACAACACCTATATTGTCTTGATTCCAAAATCCAATCTACCTAAACACTTCAAAGACTATCGTCCCATTTCACTTTGCAATCTATGTTATAAACTAATTTCTAAGATTATCGCCAATAGAATTCGCCCTTTACTCTCCAAAGCTCTATCGGAGGAGCAGCTTGGCTTCCTGAAAGGTAGACAGATTTTAGATGCAGTTGGTGTACCTCAGGAATGCATACACACCTTAAAGACTAGAAAGAAACAAGCCATTCTTCTCAAGCTGGATCTCAAGCAGGCTTTTGACTGTGTTAATTGGAACTTTTTGCACCTTATTCTTCTGCAGAGCAGTTTTGGGCGAGCCACTACCAATTGGATTCTAAGTTGTATTACATCGGAAACTCTGGTGGTTCTGATCAATGGGGAACCCTCAAAAACTTTTCGATGCGAGAGAGGGCTCCGTCAAGGATGCCCTCTATCACCACTACTTTTTATCATGATTCTTGAAGGGCTTAGCATCTTACTCAAAAACAGCCAAGCGGAGGGCCATCTTTCTGGAGTCAATTTCTCGGGGCTGTCACACATCCTACACATTCTCTTTGTTGATGATGTGCTAATTTTGACAGAGGTCAGTCTTGCCAAATGGTCCCTTATTCACTCCATCATTAGTACCTTATGCGCAGCCTCTGGACTGGTGATAAATTTTCAAAAAACTCTCTTCCTTGCATTGAATACACAGGAGCCATTCTTAACAAATTTGAAATATTTGTTCGGTATTAATGCAATAGACCTACAGGAGGGGTTTTCCTACCTTGGGTTTTTCATCAAACCCTCGAGACATTCTAACAAAAATTGGCATTGGCTCCTAGATAAATTTGAAAGAAAAATTCAACATTGGTGTAACAAACTACTCTCCATGGGAGGGAGATACATTCTCATAAACGTTGTGTTGGAAAGCCTTCCGGTCTATTGGATGGCGCTTGCAAAAATCCCGGCCACAATTCTTAGCTCTATTCGTCATCTTATTTTCTCCTTTCTATGGACTGGCAGCAAGACTACTGGTTATCATCTATGCAACTGGGAGACAATTTCTAAACCAAAGAAGATGGGCGGATGGGGCCTCAGGAATCTGCCCTTATTCAACTGGGCGCTCTTGGCAAATACCCTCTGGCGCATTCTTATGAAGCCTGGCATCTGGAGTAAGGTTATTAAGGCTAAATATTTCCCTCAGATACCGGTTCATTTCTGGCTCAGATCGGCCTCTGAGAGACCCACAGTAGGCTCTCAGACCTGGAAACACCTTTTAACAACCCTTCCTATCATTCTTCATTGGCTCTCATGGGCTCCTGGGAACAGACATCTGATTGAAGTTGGAAGGGATAGTGTGCTGGGATTGGGCAAGCTTGCCATGCTTTCCACAGAACTGCTGAAGCACCTTCACCATAAAAATCTTTTCTTCCTTTATTAGTTCAATTCTTTCCACAGCGGGGGTCTTTTGAGCGATCGTTGGCTCAGTAGCGAGGAGATAGAGTTGGGCGTTGATCTTGCAATTGAATGGGACAGATATACTCGCAGACTTAGGGATACGGGCATCCGTCTTCAGGACAGGCCCGATTTGCTCATGTGGACGGGAGGGGACAGATCCGGTGCCCTCACTGCAAAAAACGCCTACAATGCTTTAGCTGCAAAGTGCTGGACCTTTTCAACGGAGCGAGGGCGCGGAAGAATCTGGAGGAGCGACTGTCCGCTCAAGCAGAAGCTATTCACCTGGCTTTTACTCGAAAACAAATTATTGATGTGGCCGAATCTACAAGCACGAGGATGGACGGGGCCCAGCCGTTGTAGCCTATGCAAGTCAAACGTTGAGATAGTTGCCCATGTCTTCATAGAGTGCCCTTTTACCAGATCCGTTTGGCATATATTAACACCGGCCCTTTTGCTCACATCCAATTGGTCACGTAACAGCCTTCCTCATTGTTTCCAGAATTGGTTGGGGGTCTCAACGAACCAGGTGAAGCTCCCAATCCTTCTCTGCTGGCATGTATGGAAGCACAAGAATGCGACATTGTTCGAAGACAAGATACATTCCTCCCACAGGGTGGCCAACACTATCTTTGTCGAGCTGGCCATGAGCAGGAAGCTGTTGCCGGCCACAAAACCTTGCAGATCCATCTTCAACGTTCCAATAGATAAAGTTGTGGCCTGGTTCGATGGAGCGGGTCAACAGGATGGCTTACTCTGCGGGGCGAGTGGGATGATTGCCATAAACTCTCAGACTTGTTACCGGTGGACACTAAACTGTGGGACTGGATCCAATACGAAGGCTGAACTCTTGGCAGCGTGGGCGTCTTGTATTCTGGCAAGCTATTTACATATCAATGAACTCCTACTGCTTGGTGACTCCAAACTTATCATTGATTGGTTAAACGGGCGCGCTGACTTCCATGTTGCGGACCTGGCAAGCTGGAAGGAGAGAACTCGTGAAGTGACTCAGTTGTTTCATCTTCTTACTTTCTCGCGAGTTGGAAGGAGAGAACTCGTGAAGTGACTCAGTTGTTTCATCTTCTTACTTTCTCTCACATTTACAGGGAGGAAAGTATCGAGGCTGACACACTATCAAAAAAAGCGTTGTCTTTACCTCCGGGACACATTCGTTTTACTAGATGGGAAGAAGGCTCGTTTTACTAGATGGGAAGAAGGCAACAAGGGACCTCCATGGCTGATCATTCTTTGAAAGGCCCACCAGCCTTGAGTGATGCCCACCCATGGGATCGACATTGATCTCATTGTGACTAGTTACATCTTTGTTTTGTTTGGATAGTATTGATTCATAGGCATAGTTCTGTTTTTCTTGTGATAGACCAGCCATATTAGCCTTGTACACTTTTATATCCTTTTGAATATAAAGCTTATTTTTTAGTTAAAAAAAAAGTTCAATGAACATTACATGAAAACAAAGTAGCCAATAACTTTAATTACACTGAAGAAGTTCTTTTAAGGGACAATTCTCCTTGTTTATTTTAGTGTTTTGCATGAGGCTATTTTATCTTAAGTCTATCCGAAGCCTATTGAATCCTGCCACGTCCTTGCACATCTTATAATTTCGTTGTATCCATCTTTTTTTTAGTGTTCTATGTTCTGCTGGTGGTTGTGCTATCTTAAATCTGTTTACTTGCACTGTGTCCGTATAATAAATGAGACCCCCTCCTACATTTATTGGAGGCCAGTTTTTTCAACGGTCGTACCCGACACACTATCTGTGCAGGTCGGTGAGGTTGACACGGATATTTGAGCAAGTCGGTTCAGGTTGGTGAGGTCGGCACGCATACTTATGCAAATCAGTTCTCTGCATGATCTGTTCCCCTTTCATTTTGAATATATGACAAGATAAAGCTATGGTCGGGGTTTACAAACTGGGGGCAAATAAAACTTTCCCTTCCACTATTTTAGCAGAATTTGCTTCTTCAATTGTTGTTGGCTGGTTGGTAGATTGCGATTTTGTTGTAGAGTAGATGAATTGTATCGATAGAACTCAATGGTATGTACAACGGTGTTGTTTTTTTTTATTCCAATATTTTTAACTTCAATATTATCGTCTGATTATTAGTATCATGAGGTTTTGAACTGCAAAGATATGAGAGATGAGCACTTGATGCTTTCAATCAATGAGAAGGATGTGGAGGAGGGAATTGCAGTAATGGTGATATCCATCCGAAGAAAAGTGAAAAACATTCAGTGGACGACACAGGTCACAAGACATCATCCTTCAAACCAATCCATCTGAATAAGGTCGGTTCATCATATTGTTTACCATTAAAGAGACGCCAAAAAGTATAGGAGTTAGCGTGCCTAGACTTTAAGGAATACATACCTTTTCTCACTCGTTACTTTCAGGGAGACGGACTTTTGAATCTTTCCGAAAGCTACTCAAGGATAGAAAGAAAATCAGAAGGCAAGGTGATCACCTACTGCTCGCTAAGCTCCGCTTTTAGTACTGTTATCTTCCCTCAAACTGTTTCTTCAAAGCCACTTGATCTTTTATTGTTGTCATTAAACATTGTATAATCATATTTATTGGCCTACATAGCCACGCACATATGAGTTAACCAAGTGAAACAAAGACAGGTTGGGAACAAAGACAGGTTGAGTTGAGACACTTTATGGTAATGATAAAGCTTTTATGGTGCACTCCAAAATCATTGCTATCTCTAACGATTTCAACGCAATGAACGCTTGCTTTAGAGAAGCTGTAATATTGTTGGCTACTCATTATAGGAAATTCCCAACGCTGGACACGCAATCTATTATGAAGCTCTACCTTCTCTTCAAGTAGAGGCCATAAAGAACTTTATTGGGTCGTTTTTACATCTTCAATAAATAAATAGAGGCCATAAAGACATTGAAATCACATTCTAAATTTGTAAATTACATTCCAGTAGGAAAATCAATATAGACAATCCAGATGAAGAAGTAATGGAACTAGCCCGACTAAAGGTTGTTGGTGCGTAAGGGATTGAATTAGTTGCACAATAAATCCCCAATCAAATTCAATCAACATCTCTTCTATGACTACTTGTCCTAAATAAACCCAATTAATTGATTGTTGAGACGATATTGGTGAAGTT
>ML780771.1:791140-810796 GCA_009831015.1 Picea engelmannii | reverse complement strand
TGATTCATGAGGCTTTGGAAAGTGGAGGGGGCATTACATAAGCCAAAGGGCATGACCAAGAACTCATAGTGGCCCTCATGAGTTCAAAATGCAGTCTTAGGAATGTATGCCTCTTTCATACCTATCTGGTGGTAGCGAGAATGGAGATCAAGTTTAGTAAAGTATTGGGCACCACTTAATTCATACAAGAGATCATCAATGACAGGAATGGGAAATTTGTCTTTGATGGTGATTTTGTTGAGGACGTGAAAGTCAGGACATGTGCCCCAAGAGCCTTCTTTCCAAAGTTCCATGACCATAAGAGAAGAATAGGGGCTGGTACGAGGACGAATAATACCCGCGGTGAAAAATTCTTGAACAATTTTCTCAATTTCATTTTTCTGGGCAAAGGGATGACGATAAGGTCGACCATTGGGAGGAAGGTTTTCGGGGACTAGTGGAATGGAATGATCATGAACACCACATGAAGGGGGAAGTCCCTAGAGAGTGGAAAAAATAGCTTGATGTTACAAGACTAAGGTTGTCTCTATAGCTTGTGAGATAGCTTCGGTTTTCATTCATTTTTGAGTTTACTTGAAAACCTAATCCTCTTGTTGACAACAGGGTATTATTGAAGGCAGGAAGATTCAAAAAACTGAATCATACTTTTCAACAACTTGTTTTAAAGGTGTTTGATTCATCGTTCATAGTCTGTGTATTCTTGTCTGTTTGTGAATTAATTTTCATGGTTGATAAAGAATGTCTTGTAGAGTCAAATGACAACATTTTGTGGCAAGTTGATCCAGATCATTAGTTTCAGTTATATTTTACTGTCAGATTCTTTTTGTATGGTGCCCATCGGAGACCTATAAATCTCACTTTGGTCCATACCCTCGCAGGGGTTTGTAAAGAGAAATACACTTCTTGTATCTCAGAATGAAATAAAATTAGATTATTGTTCTGTCTCATACATGTGTTTTCATGACTTGATTTTTCCTTTCACTTTTGTCTCCATGTTTACTTTATTGTAAAATATGTATATATTCTTGTAGCTTTGTTTAAAATTTATTTTTACATTGCAGCACATAGAAATCATAAAATCAACCTTAATCCTTGTAATTAATACTTGTGGATTGAGGGAATGTTTTGAGGCTATAAACCCCGGGTGACATTCCCAGCTATCTTGTCTTAGCCAGGCAAGATCCGAAAATGATTGAGTGAGGTACTCCATACCTTTTCCTCAACATTTATTTGGTGACCATACTAGGGAGATATTCCATATCTCTTTGGTTGATTGCATTCATGATTATCTTTGAATCCTTCTGGGTTTTTTTCGAATGCTCTTTGACTGATTTTTCTCATGACAATACCTTCTACAAGGCAGCCTAATATTGAACATAGTCTTAAAGACCAAAATAGAATTTCATTGACCTTATTCAATACTATTCTAGAAACTGCTAATACTTGGGCTGAGCTTGAATGCTCTAGGGAAGTAGTTGAACAAGATATAAGTATCCATGAATGCTGGGAAGCCAGGAAAAGGTGGCCTAGAAATCAATAATAGCCTCCTTTTTCCTAATTCTTTGGTATTTTTTTTCATGTCCTAAAATCCTCGCATTTCTAGAAGAAGAAGAGGATTGTCCCCTGAAGCTACTCCTACTCCTATCATTGAAATAGGAAGAAGGAAAGCCATTTTGTCAACCCAAGAAAGAACTATAAGGAGGAATTTGTTTGATTCTGCCAGCTCACCCTTTTCTCCCTTACCCATCACTTTCAAAACGACATCTGTGGGTGGTGCTAGTGGTGCTATAGGTGCTTCATCATCCCAACCTTCGGCCTCATTGGTAATTGGTAGTCTATATAGTCATCAAGTTCCTATACAATCGACTACCAACCCTGCTAAAGTTATAAAGAAGTACGAGCTTTTTTCAGTTTGAGGAGGATGCTACGACCACCCCATGGTCTTTGGTATTTTTTTTCATGTCCTCAAATCCTCACATTTCTATAATAAGAAGAGGATTGTCCCCTGAAGCTACTCTTATCATTGAAATAGGAAGAAGGAAAGCCATTTTGTCGACCCAAGAAAGCACTCTAAGGAGGACTTTGTCTGATTCTGCCAGCTCACCCTTTTCTCCCTTACCCATCACTTTCAAAATGGCATCTGTGGGTGGTGCGAGTGGTGCTATAGGTGCTTCATCATCCCAACCTTCGGCTTCCTTGGTAATTGGTAGTATATATAGTCATCAAGTTCCTATACAATCGACTACCAACCCTGCTAAAGTTATAAAGAAGTACGAGATTTTTTCATTTTGAGGAAGATGCTACGACCACCCCATGGCACTTATCTTCTCCCTTGAATCTATCACTTGCTACTCATCCATTACCCAAGTTTAAAGAGCATCTTACTAAGTTCTTAGGGAATAATATTGTTTCTACAAACAAACACCTAGTGGCATTTTCTAATGTTTGTCATAATATCGGGGCTAATGATAATGATACATGCATGTGCTTAATTGTCAACTCCCTTGAAGGGAAAGAAACAACTGATTTCTTTGATCTCCCTCCAAAGATCCTTTCCACTTGGGAAGAGTTGGCTTATTGGTTCAATTCCACTTATGGACAATCCAAGAGCCTGACTGAACAATTAAGGGAATATAACAACATTTCCTACAAAGATGGTGAGACTATTAAGTCCTTTAACCTTTGCTTCACCAAATTGTACAATCAAATCTCTAAACTAATCTACCCCCAAAACCAAGCCACTTTCATGCATTAGTATAATGCACTTCCCTTTCCTTATCGTCATAGGCTCAAAGAAAAGACTATTGACAATCTTGGCTCCGCTCTCCACAGTTGCCTGGAGTACGAAGAGAAACTTAAAAAAATGGGTCTCCCTAAAGGAGACTTAGTCAAAAAAACATATATGTCTACCCTCCTACAACTTGTGCAAGATATGAACAATCGAATGATAGCCTATGAACGAAAGGGGAATGCTCCCTCACTTACTCCCGGGGCATCTTCTTCTTCCGCAACACCTTTTAGGAATACAAATGAAAACATTTTCCATCCCAAGGCCATTATGTCTCGCATTTGGTGTAACTTTTGCGAAGAAAATCATGAAGAAAGTACTTGTGAAGTTAAGAAGAATTCTAGAGATAAAATCTTTGGAAAGAAGCCCGAAACCACTATCGTTGTTCTAGATTGGGCAGAACCAGAATATGTTATGATCATAAATACTAGGAACAAATATTATGCTCCTAAAGGGAAATACGATCCTCCTCGTACTTCTTCCACCCCAGCCTCATCTTCACAAGGTACTAATGTACAAACTATCAAAATTCCAGAAAGTCAAGGAGTTCCTTCTCCTCTTCCCTATTCCAAGTATAACATCCTTAACCAATTGGCTAATATCGAGGTTGATGCTACTCTTTTGGACATGGTTGTCGTCCTTGAACAACAAAAGCATCTCAAGAATTTTATGGAAGGAAAGGCTTCCACCATAGCTAATCTTTTTGAAGAGACAAAAGAATAGGATCCCACCGTAATTAAGATAGGTGTAAACAATTTTAGACATTTTGTAAAAAACCCTCCAATTTTCATTTCTGTAAAAAATATGGATAAAATAGCCCATTGTTGCCTAATTGATGGTGGTTCGGGCCCAAGCGTAATGTCAAAAATAATCATGGAGGAGCTAGGTTTATCATGCACTAATGAAAATTCTAGAAGCATGCTCTCCTATAACAGTATGTAGTAGTCAATTATAGGTGAAATCAAAGACATAACTTTAGTTATGTGTGCACATATCGAAATAAGGACAACCCTCAACATCTAAGTAATCGACATGCCAGTAAGCAACTATTATATTATCTTAGGAAGAGACTGGCAAGCGCTAACAGGTGGATATCTTTTGCTTGATGGAACACACTTATCCATTCCCCAGAATGGAAAGAATATTATAGTCCTAAGAGAAGGAATAATTTCACCATACATAGAGAGCATTCCTCAATCGAATGTAAACTATCTCGAGGAGGATTCAGGACTGTACTCTATCTTTGTCGATGAGGGTGACACTACTTTGGAACAAATTGATTTAGAAGATGGTATGTGGCACATGTATTTCGATGACTCATGCTCAAACGAAGGTGATGGAGATGGCATTATCTTGTACTCACCTATAGGTAAAATCCACAACTTTTCTTATAGGTTAGAGTTTGCTTGCAAGAAAAATGTCATTGAGTTTGAAGCCTTACTGCTAGGCATCGAAAATGCTTATAACCTTGGTTGCGGCCACCTTACAGTTTTTGGTGATTCTAAACTTGTTGTGAACCTTATGCATAAAATCTATTCTCCTAACAATAAGTTGATGGAATGTTATACCCAAGCTGTTTGGATGGTTATCTCAAACCTGTTATCATTTAACATCACTCATGTTAAGATAAAACTTAATTCAATGGTTGATAGGTTAGCTATATTTGCGACATCTCCTAGTCGACAACTTCTACCTCAAAGGCATGATTGTACTTTTCAATATTTATATTGTCCCCACATTCCAGATAATGTAGAATAATGGTAGGTTTTCCCTAATGATGAAGGCATCTGTTCTTTCATACAAAATGAACCGTTTAAGCTTAAGGATATCATATCTATGGAAGATGACAAATTTCCAAAAGGATTGACTCCTCTTGAGAGTTCATTTTCATTGAGTGATGTAGGAAACAAAGAAACACGTAAGGAAGATGAGTCGAAAAGGAAAGTGGGTGATACCGTTTCCTTGAACCTTGGGACCTCCGAATCTCCAAATATGGTTAAACTAGGTGCCCAATGTCTTGACGAAGAAAAGGCGAAATTCATAGAACTACTACGTGAATTTCAAGATGTTTTTGCATGGTCATACGAGGATCTTCGTGGTTTTGATCCTTATCTCATACAACATGCCATTCCTATCAAGGAAGGGATAAAACTAGTTAGGAAAAAACAAAGACCCATTACCCCTGCACTTGAAGCTACTATTAGAAAGGAGTTGGAATTTTTTTTGAAAGTTGGTATACTGTTTCTAGTTAAGTATTATGAGTGGGTTTCAAATTTGGTTCTTATTAGGAAAAAAACTGGTTAGATTCAATTATGCGTTGATTTTCACGCATTTAATAGAGAAAGTGTAAAAAATCATTTTCCTCTCCCTAATATGGAAATGATTTTGCAACAGGTCACATGGTCACAAATGATGTCCTTACTTGATGGTTTCTCTGGATATAATAAAATCAAGGTAAAAAGGACTAATAGATGCAAAACCACCTTTACTACACGTTGGGGAACATTTTCTTATGAACACATGCCTTTTGGCTTATCTAATGCAGGTGCCACTTTTCAGAGAGCTATGCAAATAAATTTTGACGATTTGATCAGTAAAATTATCCAAGTATATCTTGATGATTTGACTGTCTACTCAAAGAATCGATTGGATCACTTTGGTCATCTCAAAAAAGTTCTCATGTGATGTAAAAAATTCGACATTTCTTTAAATCCTTCTAAATCTATTTTTTGCGACACTAAGGGAAAGCTTCTTGGACATATTGTTTCTAACTCAGAAACAATCATATATCCCGAAAGGATTGTTGCTATCCTTTATCAGGAAATCCTTTATGGGTATTATCAACTTTGTCTACAGGTTTGTTCCTGATTTTGCTTTAATGGTTAAACCATTTCATAATATTCTAAAGAAAGATCACTCCTTTTCTTGGATAGATAATGTCAAAAATGATTTCGTAAGGATTAAGAAGGCAATCAGTTCTGCAGCGGTTCTGGCGAAACTGAACTTTGAGAAATATTTTATTATATATACTAATCCCATTGAGGAAGCAGTTTCTACTATCCTCTTGCAATGTGATGATCAAAATAATGAAAAACCTGTAGCTTACATGAGCCAAAGTTTATTAGATGATGAATTCAAGTACTCTTATATTGAGAAACATGCCTTTGCTCTTGTTAAAGATGTAGAGAAATTTCGCCACTTTATCCTAGGGAAACAAACGCAGGTAAAAGTCCCTTTGCCTACTGTCAAGTTTATGCTTTCACAAACTTATCTTTTAGGGAAGTTTTCACATTGGCTTGCCAAAATCCAGGAGCATGATTTAACCGTCATGACTTCGAAAATAATTAAGGGATGAGACTTAACCCTTCACTTAGCTCAACATGTTGAAGCAAGTGAAGAACATGATGATCATGATAATCCTCTTTCAACACTATTTTATATTGATAGTCAAACCCTTTCTATTGCTGAACATCCATGGTATAAAAATATGGTGTATTACTTGCAATATCATAAATG
This sequence comes from Picea engelmannii, assembly GCA_009831015.1. NCBI lineage: Eukaryota > Viridiplantae > Streptophyta > Pinopsida > Pinales > Pinaceae > Picea > Picea engelmannii. Next base: position 804,492 of record ML780771.1, on the reverse strand, counting down.
CCCAGATGACTTAGATCCTCATCAGAGGAGAAGACTCTATCTTGAATCTTCTAGGTATATTATTTTAGGAGATTTTTTGTTCAAAAGGTATGTTGATGGTATATTACTTCGATGTGTGAATAATGAGGAAGCACATAAATTGTTCCAGGAAACTCATGGATCTTCAGATTCTGTTATTCACGTTGGTGGCCACATTTCTGCTAAAGCTATTGCTTTTAAAATCATCATAAATGGTTATTATTGGCCTTCAATTTTTCAAGATTCTTATAAATTCGCAAGATCTTGTGACAAGTTCGAAAAATTCATTGGGAAAGAGCGTCTTTCTACTATGCCCTTGCAACATGTTCTCCCTGATTTTCCTTTTTCTAAATGGGGCCTAGACTTTATTGGTCCTATTAATCCTCCATCTTCTGCAGAGTAGATTTTTATTTTAACAACCACTGATTATTTCACTAAGTGGACTGAAGTTGTCCCTCTTAGACACTCACAGGATGACCATGTAATTTCTTTCCTGGAAACTAATATCTTCTCCATATTTGGCATTCCTTTAGAGATTATTACAGACAATGGTCCTGCTTTCATTTCCGCAAAATTGACTCAATTTCTAGCTAAATTGGGAGTCAAACATTTCACTTCATCAGCGTATTACCCCCAAGGAAATGGGCCAGTCGATTCTACTAACAAAAATATTGTTAGGATCATAAAGAGGCTCATTGAAGATAAGCCTCGTCAATGGAATACACTCCTCACCTACGCCCTTTGGGAATATCGCACTACTACCAAGGTAAGAACATGTTGCACTCCCTTCCAACTTGTTTATGGTCAAGAAGCTATTGTATCTATTGAGCTGGAACTCTCCTTTGTACGGTTGATGCTACATATTGAAGAATTAAATTCTTCCAATGTTCCTCAAAGGATAAATGCACTATTAGCCTTAGAAGAACAAATAATGTTTGCCTTGGAAAACATAAAGAGAAGACAACAAACTGTAAGAAAATATTTTAACAAATGCACAAAAGCTATCAAATTTAAAGGAAATGAGAAAGTCTTTCTTTGGGACTCAGCCCATGCTGATAGAGGAAGACATTCAAAGTTTCAGAAATTATGGCTAGGTCCTTTCAAAATCGCTTTTGTCCTAGGCGCACACTCTTATCTTTTAAAGGATTTGGAAGAACAATTGTTTTCATATAATACAAATGGTTCCCACTTGAAACATTATGTGGAACCGACTTGATTGATAAATGCCATGTGGAAATCACTGTTGTATATAGCTTTCTGTTTAGCTATTTTATTTTTCTTTGTTCAATTTTTGTTGTTTCATTTTTTGTTGTTTTATGTTTATCAGAAATAAATTTTGGAACAATTTTGCCACAACAATGCCATTCTGTAAGTATTGTTGATCAATAACAATAAAGTTTACACAGTTGTCATGATGTTATCCTTTTAGACATTTCTGAAAATTCTTTTTTCTTTCAATATTGCAGTTAGATAGATGATTTGATTTTCTTCCCCATTTTCTGTTATCCCTTCTTCCCTCCATCTTGAGATTCAAAAGAGCATATCAAAAAATTTCTCCTTAACAAAAACAAATGCTTTTTACTGTGACTGATCGAATGTTATGCATACAGGACCAAACCCCCTCATATGTACAAATTTTCATGAGTTATTCCCAAAATCCCGTCTCATTATTTCCCTTAACCATATTTCCCCCCCTGTTGCATAATCATTCTGGTCAATAATTCTTTGATCTATGTCCATCGATCTACGAAACCGAACATTTTGAGTTCTTAATTTGTTGGAAACATATTTCCCTGTGGATTCGCTAGTTTGTTGATGCCCTAAAGTGCAACATAGGGTACCTGCTTGAAAATGGTTGCAAACACCTTATTATTTAACTATATTTAATAACATACTAATAGGTGGTACCCCTTGTGTGACTTGTGTGACTATGACGAAGATACAACACTTATGCTTGATGTTCTTATGAGTTGGTTGAGATGAGCTCTACAGTTTATTTGTGTTTAGAATTTCCGATGAAATAATTAATCAAATGATGTTATGGGCGATATGATTTAAAAGGGAATGGTGTTGTTTTTATATAATATTCACAAATATTATTATGTTACATGTATTTTGAAGAAGGACCTCAACTCCATGTTTAAGTTATATGTGTGATATGGTGATTTTATGCCACAAGGATTACACACATTGTTTGAATTGGAAGTAAGGTTGAAACATGGTATCCCTAGAAAGCATTTGATATATGTCACATTGGAATTTTTAAACAAGGGTTGGCGCATTTGTTCAATTGGAGACTTAGGGAAATGGTGGTGTATTCGACTTGTATTAAATTGATTTGGAGTTAGTGGTTGATGCAATGTATGTTAGCTTGCTCGTATTGGCTCTGGATGAATGTAGATACGATGTGCAATAAATGCACGTCTCTCTAATCCTCCTCGAGCCCACCACCTTAGTCATTTTGCATTTTCTCTTGTTGGTTGTTGTTGCTCCATTTTGTTCGGCCGTGGAAGAGGTATACAAGCTTGGTTTTTTCTCCTTAGAAATTTTTATACAGGTATGGGTTTCTTGCTGCTCCATCCATGAATATTTCGCTCTGCTCTTTAATAAAGTCAACAATTGGCTCTTGAGTTTGCTCGCTGTCTGTGCATTTCCAAAGTTTATAATATATGGATTTTTAAACTGTGTATGGATTGGTGGTTAAGTGTTGGTCTTTGTGGCATTGTATTTGAACCATGCACATTGAAAAGTTGTGTGGATGTTCTTACTATATATGGTATTCGTGCTTTACTTGTGGGAAAGAATACAGTTTGGGACTCTCGGGCCTTGTTGGCAGCTTAACATGTTTTTGACTTTTTATATCAATAAATTGATCTATATAGCTGCCTAACCAGGGTCATGCAATTTTATTACTCTTCAAGAGAAGTTTCCAAAACGACAGTTGTAAATTGTCGCTTCACCCTATTGTCTATTCAAGCTTTGTTTTCATGACTGAAAGAATGAAAACTTGCGACTATGATTACCATTATGTTTTAAAATTGCATTAAAGGCAAATGGTTCATATAGTTTATTATGGAATTTTGATTCCTTGCCATGAAGATATTACTCTCTTTGTTTTGATCCTTTCAATTCCAAGCATGCTTAAGAGGTTATTGGTTTTATGAACAAATGACCCCCATGATTTGATTTTTTGTATAGTTTTGGTTTGATTCTTGGCTGTGTTTCTTTTACAAAAATTTTAATTTTTCGATTTTTGACTTACCCAAACTTTGTAATCAAACCCACGATGCGTGCACTTATTTTCGTTTTAGTTCTTTGGTCCTAGCTCGTACTGAATACCAAGGTGGCATACGATTTGTAGACTACCATCACTTCTAAGGATGGCCTTGGGATTTTCATACCTTCTTCCCACACATTTTAATTAAACGTCCATTACATCGTATTGAGACTTTAGATCGTTCATTGTCGGGCTCGGGGTTATGGCTCTGTTTCGTTTTCACAAACCCTCCATGTATGTTGTGTTTGTTTGATCACCCTCCTGTCCAGTATGGCTCCTGTCGCGAGAATTGAACCAAATGGTATCCAAAACCTACTCTTATATGACGATGCCATAGGAGATTTGGAGAGAAGTGGCTGGCTAGTTTTCATTAGGAAGTTTCAGGGTTTCAATTTACAGGTTGCCCAAGAATTTGCTTTCTCCTTTGATGGTTGTAGAGCGAAAGTTGGTGATGTGAAAGTGGAAGTTACTGAGGTGTTTATGAGTCAAGCCACAGGGTTACCAACAAGCTGTCAGAGATGGTTTAAAAATGCAAAAGTGGAAGAAGTTCCTTGGACCCTGCTATTTACATCTCGAAAAATAACAAGCTACGATAAAGGTATGCCTATTTCATTCCGAAAATCTTGGTGGCACGATTTGCTTGCTGTGGTAAAGCGATTTGTTACTTGTGAGGGATGATTCGAGCTTGTCTTTTTTACCATTTGCATTTGTTGATGATTTTTATGGGCTTCCCTTTGAATATGCCATATTACTTACTCACGAGTCTTTATAAAATGGGGAAAAGATATAAAAAAAAGTGGTCAGACTCAAGCCTTTTTCATCACGGCCTGATTAAAATCCTGCTCATACATCAATTAGAGTCACAGGATGACAACTGGGATTCGTTTATAACCCAAAATGGCTATGGTAACCCTGAATTGGGAGAAGTAGATAAACTTGTTGTTGAGGAGACCCTTGTCCACCCGACGGCATCTCTTTCACCTCCCCAGACTTGTGTCTCTTCCCCTAACAACGAATCCTTGATCGATCCCAAGGTCATTCAACAGGCTAGTCAACAGATTACACATCCAAATGACTGTGTTAAAATTGTAAAGAAACCTACAGGAAAGAGATTTAAGAATAATGTTGATATCAATTTTAAAAACAAAAGAGTTGGCAGGCTAATTTCTAGAAGACTTCGAAATAAGTATAATTCTCATTTGAGTGCAATCAATATGGTCTAAGTTCACAAAATCTCAGACTCTGAAATTGAGAGGTTCCTCACTGCAGAAGACTTTCAATCATCCGAGCAACCTCCTGATCGGCCCTACAATTTCGTTGACAACTTTCCTCCCTATCTTAAAAATAATCCAGAGTTTCCTGGTGTCAAATTAATTAATGAGTCCACTATCGGTATGGAGGGTACTCTGGTTCACAAACAAGTTTGTGCCCATGCAACCACTGCACAGTCAAATTGTGATGTATGTCTATCATGGATTGATAGATATATTATACTGATATCCCACTTCTATAGTCACGTGTTAAGGTTTTAAAAGATCAGATCGATATTTTAACAAACGAAAACCACAGGGTTGAATCTATCATCCAAGGAAAGGAAAAATGTATTAAGACCTCAAGTCATGTGATATTTAAAAACGTTGAGGCTGCTACAACCATTGTAAACTCCAAGGTTTCATGATACGATTTGATTGCATGGTTAGAGGTATGATCTCTTAGATTAATAACATGTTTGTTTTCATTCTTAAGTTAGATTATTTGGTTTGCTGATAAGCTATATTTCATTATTAAATTAGTTTGTTTTATTTATTAAATAAATTGAGATTTCATTTACTAAAATAACTAGCTACAGAATCGTAAGATTCTGTAGCCAGTTATATCAATTCGAATTGTGTAAATTAATGGCATAAATGTATCTGAAATCTTTCTATTTTCCTTTTCTTTAAGAATATTAAGGGATCCTTGATTTCAAAATTGATTTGAGGCACTCGTGAGACCTTCCAGTCATATCTATGATGTATTTTGAATAAACAGAAATGAACTGTTGTTAGTTTTAGAGGATTTAGTAAAATCAGGGTGGTTACATCCCCCTTTATTTTTGAAACAAATTTGATCTCAGGAACAGAAACAATTATCTTTCCTGAGGCCTTTATAAACCTAACATTTTGTAAACAATCCCTCATCTTGGCCTAGGGCTTATTGTGAACAGTCTATACTCGAATTTAGACATAATCAATATTTACTTTATGCTTTAGTCATCTGTGAATGTGGTTATGATCTATATTTTGTTTATCTTGGTAATTGAATGACTGCAGATAGATTTCATCTTCGCAGGTTGTTTTGGTTGTCAAGATAGTTTTCTTCATGGTTCATGATTTTATGCTTCAGTTTTAGCAAAATAATTGAATGGTATTTCAATTCACATGATAAGGTTTACCTTACATATGTCAATTGATTAAATGCAGGCTGTAACTGTAGGATTTATCCCATGTGTTATCGCTTGTGATCTATTATATCACTGTAATTATTTTGTGTCTTATTGTTTTATCAATTAAATAAACCAGTCAATGCACAACTTGGCCTTTGCACCAAACAGTGTTAAGATGCACAACAGATTTATCTCGTGGATGGACTGATGCACAATTTACGCAAACAATTGGATGCATACTCTTCAAATGAATAATAGGTTAGTCTATTCTTTTATTTCATTTAGTTACTTATTATATAAGTTTTTATATATAGTCTTATTTTCGCTATCTATATCTTTCTGTTAGATTAAGTAGTTTAATATTGGATCTTGTGAATGCATATAAACAAGAAAACAAATAAAAAACAAATAGTACTTTTGCTTTCTTTATTACTATCATTAAAAGAACCATTTTACATTCGATTTTTTATGAGTTTAGATTAAAACTCATTATTTGTATATGTTGTATATATGATAAATAGAACTATTATATAAATATTAATTAGATAAACTGCATATATATATATATATTTAGATGTACATATATATTTCAACGATTATTATTTAGTAATTTATTGCATTTCTTTTAGTTATTTTTTGCTTCCCTTAGGACTTTAGATTGGCCAACGGAGCCATTAAACCCGTCAGAGTGAATTAATCCAAATAACCTGGGCTAATTAGACAACCCCGGACCGGATTCACTCTTCCAGTTGATGAGCAGTCAATTTTGCCCGTTAACAGGCCTGCCTTGCCCCTGGTTTCTTGTTTTGGGTTTCTTCCCTAAGCGTATCACTACTCCTTACCTATGGGTTATATGAACACTCTACCTGACATTTAAGTTATTAGTCTTCGTGCCCATTGTGTTCGTGTCCTTGTAACAATTCTATGAATATAAATGTGAAGTTTTGTAGAAGTATTAAGATTCTCGTTCTCCTTTTGGATAAACCCTAAATTTGGTCAGCTCATCCCCCTCACTGCATTACTCTTCACTGTTATGTATTGAACCTTATGTATTGGAAATTATCATGGAAGTGGCCAACCAAGAATTTAATAAAGGAACTGGTCGTGCTCATTTTTGGTCATGGGTTTAGTCGATTATGTGTTGTGCAAAAAGGGAAAGAATGTTAATCCCAATCATGTGTTTGGTAATACAGTCTGCCCTGGGGATATATTGGGGCGATGAAAACATTGCAAAATCATTGTTTAAGGGATACAACCTACTATGTGTTCAATTCTGTATGAAAGGAATACCTCTGTGTATGAGTTTTGTGAACCAGAATGAAAGGGATTTTAGGAGCGTTGTTATTTGAAGTTTCAATTTTGAATTATGTTATACAAAGGGATCCTTTTTGGGGCCACTTCGTGGAACCCTATGGCGATTTAAAATGTATTGGTGATTATATCATGGACACAGTCTGTCCTTTCCTCCACTGTTTGTTGTGTTGGATATGATTATTATGATGTTGTTCACTCCTCGAATTTGTTATACACAAGCAATATTATTATTGTTAAATAATTCTTGGGCAACAAAATATAAATTGGTTGCTATGCAAAGAAGTTTCTAAGGAAAATGAGCAGCCTTGAAAATAAACACCAGTTTTGGGTTGTTTTTTTTGGAAAAAAGGTGTTGTTCAGTTTTGAAGTAGTAAGGGGTTTTGAATTTTAATTGATGTTGAAGGTGGAATTGTTTGATATAATAGAACAATATCCATGGGAGTCCTTCCATTATACCATTTTACGCAAAATACACTACCCTCATTATCCCAATTGCATTTTTCACTCCTTGTTCTGTTGTTACTCATTTTTAAGGAAAAGTCTGTATGAAAATGAAAGAAATGAAGTGGTAGTAATGGATGGTTGGTATTTTGAGATATGTTTAGATACACATTTGATTGTTTTTGTTGATTGCTTGAACAATATTCATAAATCTTCCCCCCTCCATGATATCACTTTACGCTAAATACAAGCCCTCCATACTCCCAATGTAATACCATGTTTCCCCCAGTCTGTAAAAATAACTATACTGGCCAAGTATGGTGGCAAACCCAGAAATGTGAATGTGTGATGTGAATGGACCTTGTGAAAAAGGTCGATGAATGTGAATAATATGATGAATGTGAAGGACTGCTGAGAGGGGATGTGCTGAAAAAGAGACCACGTTGGCTGATGAAAGGCGGTGGAAGGCACCTGGAATGGTGGCTTTAACTTCCACCAAGACCAATACCGTATTTGGACTTCACTGGCCTAGAGAACCAAGAGCGGCTCGCTAGCTTGAATTAAATGACTCGCTAGGTTGGTAGGTAAGGGGGGGATCCTCATGAGTAATGAGGGATGGGGGTGAAACTCCCATCCATAGAGTCCTTAGACCTAAACACTGTGAGGAAAATTGTGCCACATGCAACCTCACCGAAAGGGGAAAAGGCAGGAAGAGTAGGCGATCACGGGCAGACGCGAGGGAAGGAAGAAGGGGAACTCTGGAAAAATACAGAGTGAGTGATAGCAGAGAAGAGGGAGAGTAACCCTCATTCTCAATCACTAACAAACAAAGACGTAGTCTCGTAGCATTGTGGTCTTAGCTTGGGAGTGGCTAGTGGTAAATCCGTTGGGAGTCCCTGAGCCGATGGTTGGGTGGAAACGAGCACCCCTCTCAGCAGTTGCAATAACACTCGGTGTCATTTCTGATAAGTGTTTTATATCTTATATCTTGAATTTTATATGCTGATATGTATGTTCATAGTCTGTGCAATTTATGAATGGTTTGAGCATAAGACTGTCTGTGTGGTGTTTTGACCAGAAATGGTGGTTGCATGCTTATAATGGAAAGACCACGTATGGCTTATGTATTACGAATTGATATTTATATGCTTACCGATCTAAGTCAGACTTCAAGTCTACTCTCGGGAGATTGCTCCTGTGTTTTTCCTACCTGATGCCTTGGATAGATTTTCTCTCGAAGGCATCCTTTTGAGACCACTCCCTTACCTTTGAGAAGACCTTCCAGTCTAACCTTCAAAACCTGGTGTAAATTACCTGAGGACCCAAAGAAGGATGTTAGAGGTTAAGTCTCAAAACCTTGTACGGGGGAGAATGGTCCTTGTAGACCTCAACATTCTGGCGTTTCGGCACCCAGAGTATCTAGGTGGGAGTTTTTCTTGCACTCGTGAGTCCCGAAACCCCGACCCGTGACATCTCGAAACATGAGCATGTGGATAAGAATCGATTGACAGACGAGATCCTGTCAGAAGATCTATAGTCATTCACGACCATTAGATTGGAAGAAGAAACAATGGCGTTAAATGCCTAAACCCTTTCCTTTATCTTCGTGAGTAGCGAAGAAATCGGGACCGTAGATCCCCAATGTCCGTGGGAGAATCTAGACCGTTGGTTTTTCCACGTCCAGGGAGCAGCGGGAGAGTGCACAGCGCGGGATAGATCTGAAATGTTAGATCTTAGTTAGAAACCCTGACAACCGTTGGAGCTATCAGGAGATGCATGATGGTTAAGCCTCATGAACAGAGGCGAAAGTCCTGAAAGAGGAGTTGATATCGGGGCTTTGGACTTCAGGATTTTGGAAGTACTGATGACGAGAGATTGGGACACTCCATGATGGAGGTCTTGAAATAGGTCTAGATCGTCCGATTAAGGGAGGCCACGTGTAGCGAGATCACCCAGTTTAGGGATTCAGACATCGAGAAACCAAAGAGAAAGGTGAGTATTTTGACCTCGCACTTGGCGAAGTCCCGAAACAATCGGGACCGTAGACCCCATGATCCATGGAAGTACCTGGATCATCCATCTATAGAGTACACATGGATGCTGGTAAGCACTTCGGCATTTCAGCACCCAGGAACCCAAAGGGAAAGAATCCTTGTCTTCGTGACCCACAAAATCCCGATCACCGAAACCCCGAAATGGCGTGAGGTGTGAATAAGGTTAAGGAAAGCCGGGACTTGATCGTGACCGTTGATCATCCCGAAAAGATCACGACGTTGATCTTGGCTGAAGGTTTCCATCGTCCATCGGAGGGACACGTGGCTTCCGGTCGATGTTTTTGCACTCGGGAAACCAAAGGGCAAGAAACCTTGTCCTTGCGACCTACGAAATCCCGATACCCGAAACCCCGATACACGCTGTAGCGGAGAGGAGAAGTCCCAAAAGAATCTGGACCTTCCATTAGAGGAGACACGTGGTGAGCTATCAAAGTTTCAGGAAAAGTCCCGAAGTCCCATGGACCATTGGATCCACACTCTTAAGAGGCGTCGATTTCCCTTTGGAGGGAAACTTTGGAGACCTCAAATTTTTTGGGGATTTGAATGGGGAAAGGTAGAATTCATGCATCGCAATTCCCCGAATCATGGAAAGCTGATAAGCACTTGGCTGGCTTAAGCGTGTGGACATGGAACAGGGTCACGTGGACAAGACCCCAAGCGGGAAACTTGCCACTCGCTAGCCCTATCGGGGTTCGGCGTTTCACTATTTTCAAGCTTCGGGGTTTGCAGAGTCGAAAGAATCAACGTTCTGGTAGCACTGAGTCACGGAGTGCGAAAAGACACCATACTGGTTCGGCCCGTAGTCATGACCCATGATCACATGGAGGTGGACATATGAGGATTTAGCTGACACTAGGCCCCCGTAAGTATCTCGGGGATTCTGATCCTCGGGTAATCATGGAAATTTTTTATTATGCCAGAGTGGGTATGTGACACCGAATGACTCTATCAATTCCCTGTTCATGTGGCAATTAATGAATGACATTTTAATTGATGGATTGCATGCATCATGTAGTGAATAATAAAGGTAACTCTTGATTTATTTAAGTAGAGTTTCATGTATGGGTTATTAAGAACTTTTCATGACTAGTTACATATTGCCACAGGATGAGTTTTTTTCAGCCGAGGTAGTAATGGCCGAAATAATAGAGGCAGAGGTAACTAGCAGCGAGGCTATAAAAGGTCTCAATTTTCTATTCACTTTGATGCCGATCCACAAGAGATAAACCAACTGTTTCAAGCTAGTTTTTTCAATTTGGTTGGCCATGGTATATTACATCCCTGATCTGACAGACCCCCATTTCAACCTCCTCAAAATTTTCCCGGCATTCTTGTTCCTCCACATGTGTCAATGCAACCCGAAGTCCTTGCTAATGATGGTTGGCAAGAAATTGTCCACCAGACTGTCTCTCACCACCTTGGTTGGCCCACTGTGTCATTACCTTTACTACCACCAGTTAATCCCAATGCTCAAATTGCTCATGTTGTTTCACCAGTACAGTCCTCGCATGCCAGCATAAGATTAAAAACTGATATCCCACAACTTGTACAAGAAAAAGGAAAAGCAACAGTCTCCCCCTCTAGTCCATCCACAGAGTCTGATAAATCTGTGTCTTCACGTCTCCACCTAAAAGACGACTGCTCCCATGTGATAAGCGAAATACATCCCCAAGGGTCTAACCAAAAAAGGGATACCCCAAAAAATTCAAGAGGAGACAACAGTGATAAGAGGAAATATGCCTCACACAACAATGAATATGGATTTAAAATGTTTTTTTTTTTTATGATATTCAGTGGTGAAGACAGTGTTTAATGATTTTCAACATATTTTGGACAACAAGCTTTATTTTGGATATTTTTTGTGGATAAGATGGATATATTGTTTTCTTGGGATATGTCCTTAAATTTTGCTGATAATTAAATATTCGATTTCAATGATATCCATGGGAGGTATAAGGGTGTCATATGATCCAAATGATAAATTTTGTATTTTATTTTTTATGATTGGCAAAGAGAATGATGGGAGTCACAAGGGGTCCCACCTATTTAGTAATTATTAACTAGACCCTTATTTATATATTATTATTAATTATTTCTCCCTAAACTAATTAGTTAAGTTGATCTGACTTAACTAAATAAAGTAGTTGAACTACCTCAACTTATTGAGAAAGAATAAAGGTTCAATGAGAGGAAGAGACAAGGGGAGAATAGAAGGATAATTACTAGACTAAGGTTTTCTCTCTAGCTAGTGAGATAGCTTCAGTTTTCATTCATTTCTGAGTTTACCTGAAAGCCTAATCCTCCTGTTGACAATAGGATCTTATTGAAGGCAACAAAATTCAAAAAGATGAATCATACTTTTCAGCAGCTTGTTTTAAAGGTGATTGATTCATCCTTGATAGTCTGTGTATTATTGTCTGTTTGTGAATTAATTTTCATGGCTGATAAAGAATGTCGTGTAGATTCAAATGGAAGCATTTTGTGGCAAGCTGATCCAAATCATTAGTTTCAGTTTTATTTTATTGTCAGAGTCTTTTTGTATGGTGCCCATCGGAGACCTCTAAATATGACTTTGGTCCATACGTTCACATGGGTTTGTAAAAAGAAATACACTTCTTTTATCTTAGAATAAAATAAAATCAGATTATTGTTTTGTCTCATCCATGTGTTTTCATGACTTGATTCTTCCTTTCACTTTTGTCTCCATGTTTACTTTATTGTAAAATCTATACACATTCTTGTAGCTTTGTTTAAATTTTATTTTTACATTGCAGCATATACAAATCATAAAATCAACCTTAATCCTTTTAATTAATACTTGTGGATTGAGGGAATGTTTTGAGTCTATAAACCCTAGGTGACATTCCCAACTGTCTTGTCTTAGCCAGGCAAGATCCGAAAATGATTGAGTGAGGTACTCCATACCTTTTCCTCAACAATGTCTTTGAGCAATTAATTGTTTGATATAGTGATATTTGATGCACATGCTTAGGTGGCTCATTTATTGATTGGATTCACTTATCATGATGTTATGACTTGAGATCCTTGGAGGGCATGCTCATTTGTCTTTGCAAGACCTAGTTGGTGGATAGTTTTGGGAGAACAATCCTATATTGGGCTTCCATGGGGTTGCAATCCCACAAGTTGGATTCCAAGGGCCCACATGCCGGATGAAGAAGATAAAACTTAAAAGGACTTGAAGATGACTTGGATGATGTATCCTAGCCCCCACATGCCCAATGTTTTTCCTGGGAGAGGAAAAACTTCTCCTTTTTAAGCATGACTTCATCTAGGGGTTAGGGCTTGGTGGTGATGTAGCCACTCATTGACACATGGACGTTTTGAGGAGGACGAGGTCTTAACCATGAGGATATTTTCTAGATTCTTGACATGTGGTGTAGTGTACCATTTCACTACCCAGGTTCACCCAAACCTCTCAATTTACCATTCATTACATGGATTTAAAAACAAATGCATTTAACCAGAATTAAACACACTTAATTCACAGAGTAAAATATATATAAGTTACTGTTACCATTAACAAACCATAGCATGCAACAGTAATTCATTTACACAGCGGAAAACATGATACAAAACAACACAGTCATGTCAAATGTGTTAAAACATAACTCAGATTACTTATGTTTTATCTGCTGTAGCATTCACCAACCAAGTGCAGGCCTTCCATGAACCTCCCAGCCTTAGACCACACTGTTCATCAACTCAACAGTAGGTCACCCCCGAGCTGGGACCGAGCTCCACCCCAAGGCAAGGAATCTAGACTCAGGCTGAGGTTACAGGGAAGACAACACATACACATTCC
>ML780771.1:773047-791040 GCA_009831015.1 Picea engelmannii | reverse complement strand
GTAATCCTTGTGGCATAAAATCACCATATCACACATATAACTTAAACATGGAGTTGAGGTCCTTCTTCAAAATACATGTAACATAATAATATTTGTGAATATTATATAAAAACAACACCATTCCCTTTTAAATCATATCGCCCATAACATCATTTGATTAATTATTTCATCGGAAATTCTAAACACAAATAAACTGTAGAGCTCATCTCAACCAACTCATAAGAACATCAAGCATAAGTGTTGTATCTTCGTCATAGTCACACAAGTCACACAAGGGGTACCACCTATTAGTATGTTATTAAATATAGTTAAATAATAAGGTGTTTGCAACCATTTTCAAGCAGGTACCCTATGTTGCACTTTAGGGCATCAACAAACTAGCGAATCCACAGGGAAATATGTTTCCAACAAATTAAGAACTCAAAATGTTCGGTTTCGTAGATCGATGGACATAGATCAAAGAATTATTGACCAGAATGATTATGCAACAGGGGGGGAAATATGGTTAAGGGAAATAATGAGACGGGATTTTGGGAATAACTCATGAAAATTTGTACATATGAGGGGGTTTGGTCCTGTATGCATAACATTCGATCAGTCACAGTAAAAAGCATTTGTTTTTGTTAAGGAGAAATTTTTTGATATGCTCTTTTGAATCTCAAGATGGAGGGAAGAAGGGATAACAGAAAATGGGGAAGAAAATCAAATCATCTATCTAACTGCAATATTGAAAGAAAAAAGAATTTTCAGAAATGTCTAAAAGGATAACATCATGACAACTGTGTAAACTTTATTGTTATTGATCAACAATACTTACAGAATGGCATTGTTGTGGCAAAATTGTTCCAAAATTTATTTCTGATAAACATAAAACAACAAAAAATGAAACAACAAAAATTGAACAAAGAAAAATAAAATAGCTAAACAGAAAGCTATATACAACAGTGATTTCCACATGGCATTTATCAATCAAGTCGGTTCCACATAATGTTTCAAGTGGGAACCATTTGTATTATATGAAAACAATTGTTCTTCCAAATCCTTTAAAAGATAAGAGTGTGCGCCTAGGACAAAAGCGATTTTGAAAGGACCTAGCCATAATTTCTGAAACTTTGAATGTCTTCCTCTATCAGCATGGGCTGAGTCCCAAAGAAAGACTTTCTCATTTCCTTTAAATTTGATAGCTTTTGTGCATTTGTTAAAATATTTTCTTACAGTTTGTTGTCTTCTCTTTATGTTTTCCAAGGCAAACATTATTTGTTCTTCTAAGGCTAATAGTGCATTTATCCTTTGAGGAACATTGGAAGAATTTAATTCTTCAATATGTAGCATCAACCGTACAAAGGAGAGTTCCAGCTCAATAGATACAATAGCTTCTTGACCATAAACAAGTTGGAAGGGAGTGCAACATGTTCTTACCTTGGTAGTAGTGCGATATTCCCAAAGGGCGTAGGTGAGGAGTGTATTCCATTGACGAGGCTTATCTTCAATGAGCCTCTTTATGATCCTAACAATATTTTTGTTAGTAGAATCGACTGGCCCATTTCCTTGGGGGTAATACGCTGATGAAGTGAAATGTTTGACTCCCAATTTAGCTAGAAATTGAGTCAATTTTGCGGAAATGAAAGCAGGACCATTGTCTGTAATAATCTCTAAAGGAATGCCAAATATGGAGAAGATATTAGTTTCCAGGAAAGAAATTACATGGTCATCCTGTGAGTGTCTAAGAGGGACAACTTCAGTCCACTTAGTGAAATAATCAGTGGTTGTTAAAATAAAAATCTACTCTGCAGAAGATGGAGGATTAATAGGACCAATAAAGTCTAGGCCCCATTTAGAAAAAGGAAAATCAGGGAGAACATGTTGCAAGGGCATAGTAGAAAGACGCTCTTTCCCAATGAATTTTTCGAACTTGTCACAAGATCTTGCGAATTTATAAGAATCTTGAAAAATTGAAGGCCAATAATAACCATTTATGATGATTTTAAAAGCAATAGCTTTAGCAGAAATGTGGCCACCAACGTGAATAACAGAATCTGAAGATCCATGAGTTTCCTGGAACAATTTATGTGCTTCCTCATTATTCACACATCGAAGTAATATACCATCAACATACCTTTTGAACAAAAAATCTCCTAAAATAATATACCTAGAAGATTCAAGATAGAGTCTTCTCCTCTGATGAGGATCTAAGTCATCTGGGCATTTATGATATTGCAAGTAATACACCATATTTTTATACCATGGATGTTCAGCAATAGAAAGGGTTTGACTATCAATATAAAATAGTGTTGAAAGAGGATTATCATGATCATCATGTTCTTCACTTGCTTCAACATGTTGAGCTAAGTGAAGGGTTAAGTCTCATCCCTTAATTATTTTCGAAGTCATGACGGTTAAATCATGCTCCTGGATTTTGGCAAGCCAATGTGAAAACTTCCCTAAAAGATAAGTTTGTGAAAGCATAAACTTGACAGTAGGCAAAGGGACTTTTACCTGCGTTTGTTTCCCTAGGATAAAGTGGCGAAATTTCTCTACATCTTTAACAAGAGCAAAGGCATGTTTCTCAATATAAGAGTACTTGAATTCATCATCTAATAAACTTTGGCTCATGTAAGCTACAGGTTTTTCATTATTTTGATCATCACATTGCAAGAGGATAGTAGAAACTGCTTCCTCAATGGGATTAGTATATATAATAAAATATTTCTCAAAGTTCAGTTTCGCCAGAACCGCTGCAGAACTGATTGCCTTCTTAATCCTTACGAAATCATTTTTGACATTATCTATCCAAGAAAAGGAGTGATCTTTCTTTAGAATATTATGAAATGGTTTAACCATTAAAGCAAAATCAGGAACAAACCTGTAGACAAAGTTGATAATACCCATAAAGGATTTCCTGATAAAGGATAGCAACAATCCTTTCGGGATATATGATTGTTTCTGAGTTAGAAACAATATGTCCAAGAAGCTTTCCCTTAGTGTCGCAAAAAATAGATTTAGAAGGATTTAAAGAAATGTCGAATTTTTTACATCACATGAGAACTTTTTTGAGATGACCAAAGTGATCCAATCGATTCTTTGAGTAGACAGTCAAATCATCAAGATATACTTGGATAATTTTACTGATCAAATCGTCAAAATTTATTTGCATAGCTCTCTGAAAAGTGGCACCTGCATTAGATAAGCCAAAAGGCATGTGTTCATAAGAAAATGTTCCCCAACGTGTAGTAAAGGTGGTTTTGCATCTATTAGTCCTTTTTACCTTGATTTTATTATATCCAGAGAAACCATCAAGTAAGGACATCATTTGTGACCATGTGACCTGTTGCAAAATCATTTCCATATTAGGGAGAGGAAAATGATTTTTTACACTTTCTCTATTAAATGCGTGAAAATCAACGCATAATTGAATCTAACCAGTTTTTTTCCTAATAAGAACCAAATTTGAAACCCACTCATAATACTTAACTAGAAACAGTATACCAACTTTCAAAAAAAATTCCAACTCCTTTCTAATAGTAGCTTCAAGTGCAGGGGTAATGGGTCTTTGTTTTTTCCTAACTAGTTTTATCCCTTCCTTGATAGGAATGGCATGTTGTATGAGATAAGGATCAAAACCACGAAGATCCTCGTATGACCATGCAAAAACATCTTGAAATTCACGTAGTAGTTCTATGAATTTCGCCTTTTCTTCGTCAAGACATTGGGCACCTAGTTTAACCATATTTGGAGATTCGGAGGTCCCAAGGTTCAAGGAAACGGTATCACCCACTTTCCTTTTCGACTCATCTTCCTTACGTGTTTCTTTGTTTCCTACATCACTCAATGAAAATGAACTCTCAAGAGGAGTCAATCCTTTTGGAAATTTGTCATCTTCCATAGATATGATATCCTTAAGCTTAAACGGTTCATTTTGTATGAAAGAACAGATGCCTTCATCATTAGGGAAAACCTACCATTATTCTACATTATCTGGAATGTGGGGACAATATAAATATTGAAAAGTACAATCATGCCTTTGAGGTAGAAGTTGTCGACTAGGAGATGTCGCAAATATAGCTAACCTATCAACCATTGAATTAAGTTTTATCTTAACATGAGTGATGTTAAATGATAACAGGTTTGAGATAACCATCCAAACAGCTTGGGTATAACATTCCATCAACTTATTGTTAGGAGAATAGATTTTATGCATAAGGTTCACAACAAGTTTAGAATCACCAAAAACTGTAAGGTGGCCGCAACCAAGGTTATAAGCATTTTCGATGCCTAGCAGTAAGGCTTCAAACTCAATGACATTTTTCTTGCAAGCAAACTCTAACCTATAAGAAAAGTTGTGGATTTTACCTATAGGTGAGTACAAGATAATGCCATCTCCATCACCTTCGTTTGAGCATGAGTCATCGAAATACATGTGCCACATACCATCTTCTAAATCAATTTGTTCCAAAGTAGTGTCACCCTCATCGACAAAGATAGAGTACAGTCCTGAATCCTCCTCGAGATAGTTTACATTCGATTGAGGAATGCTCTCTATGTATGGTGAAATTATTCCTTCTCTTAGGACTATAATATTCTTTCCATTCTGGGGAATGGATAAGTGTGTTCCATCAAGCAAAAGATATCCACCTGTTAGCGCTTGCCAGTCTCTTCCTAAGATAATATAATAGTTGCTTACTGGCATGTCGATTACTTAGATGTTGAGGGTTGTCCTTATTTCGATATGTGCACACATAACTAAAGTTATGTCTTTGATTTCACCTATAATTGACTACTACATACTGTTATAGGAGAGCATGCTTCTAGAATTTTCATTAGTGCATGATAAACCTAGCTCCTCCATGATTATTTTTGACATTACGCTTGGGCCCGAACCACCATCAATTAGGCAACAATGGGCTATTTTATCCATATTTTTTACAGAAATGAAAATTGGAGGGTTTTTTACAAAATGTCTAAAATTGTTTACACCTATCTTAATTACGGTGGGATCCTATTCTTTTGTCTCTTCAAAAAGATTAGCTATGGTGGAAGCCTTTCCTTCCATAAAATTCTTGAGATGCTTTTGTTGTTCAAGGACGACAACCATGTCCAAAAGAGTAGCATCAACCTCGATATTAGCCAATTGGTTAAGGATGTTATACTTGGAATAGGGAAGAGGAGAAGGAACTCCTTGACTTTCTGGAATTTTGATAGTTTGTACATTAGTACCTTGTGAAGATGAGGCTGGGGTGGAAGAAGTACGAGGAGGATCGTATTTCCCTTTAGGAGCATAATATTTGTTCCTAGTATTTATGATCATAACATATTCTGGTTCTGCCCAATCTAGAACAACGATAGTGGTTTCGGGCTTCTTTCCAAAGATTTTATCTCTAGAATTCTTCTTAACTTCACAAGTACTTTCTTCATGATTTTCTTCGCAAAAGTTACACCAAATGCGAGACATAATGGCCTTGGGATGGAAAATGTTTTCATTTGTATTCCTAAAAGGTGTTGCGGAAGAAGAAGATGCCCCGGGAGTAAGTGAGGGAGCATTCCCCTTTCGTTCATAGGCTATCATTCGATTGTTCATATCTTGCACAAGTTGTAGGAGGGTAGACATATATGTTTTTTTGACTAAGTCTCCTTTAGGGAGACCCATTTTTTTAAGTTTCTCTTCGTACTCCAGGCAACTGTGGAGAGCGGAGCCAAGATTGTCAATAGTCTTTTCTTTGAGCCTATGACGATAAGGAAAGGGAAGTGCATTATACTAATGCATGAAAGTGGCTTGGTTTTGGGGGTAGATTAGTTTAGAGATTTGATTGTACAATTTGGTGAAGCAAAGGTTAAAGGACTTAATAGTCTCACCATCTTTGTAGGAAATGTTGTTATATTCCCTTAATTGTTCAGTCAGGCTCTTGGATTGTCCATAAGTGGAATTGAACCAATAAGCCAACTCTTCCCAAGTGGAAAGGATCTTTGGAGGGAGATCAAAGAAATCAGTTGTTTCTTTCCCTTCAAGGGAGTTGACAATTAAGCACATGCATGTATCATTATCATTAGCCCCGATATTATGACAAACATTAGAAAATGCCACTAGGTGTTTGTTTGTAGAAACAATATTATTCCCTAAGAACTTAGTAAGATGCTCTTTAAACTTGGGTAATGGATGAGTAGCAAGTGATAGATTCAAGGGAGAAGATAAGTGCCATGGGGTGGTCGTAGCATCTTCCTCAAAATGAAAAAATCTCGTACTTCTTTATAACTTTAGCAGGGTTGGTAGTCGATTGTATAGGAACTTGATGACTATATATACTACCAATTACCAAGGAAGCCGAAGGTTGGGATGATGAAGCACCTATAGCACCACTCGCACCACCCACAGATGCCATTTTGAAAGTGATGGGTAAGGGAGAAAAGGGTGAGCTGGCAGAATCAGACAAAGTCCTCCTTAGAGTGCTTTCTTGGGTCGACAAAATGGCTTTCCTTCTTCCTATTTCAATGATAAGAGTAGCTTCAGGGGACAATCCTCTTCTTATTATAGAAATGTGAGGATTTGAGGACATGAAAAAAAATACCAAAGACCATGGGGTGGTCGTAGCATCCTCCTCAAACTGAAAAAAGCTCGTACTTCTTTATAACTTTAGCAGGGTTGGTAGTCGATTGTATAGGAACTTGATGACTATATAGACTACCAATTACCAATGAGGCCGAAGGTTGGGATGATGAAGCACCTATAGCACCACTAGCACCACCCACAGATGTCGTTTTGAAAGTGATGGGTAAGGGAGAAAAGGGTGAGCTGGCAGAATCAAACAAATTCCTCCTTATAGTTCTTTCTTGGGTTGACAAAATGGCTTTCCTTCTTCCTATTTCAATGATAGGAGTAGGAGTAGCTTCAGGGGACAATCCTCTTCTTCTTCTAGAAATGCGAGGATTTTAGGACATGAAAAAAAATACCAAAGAATTAGGAAAAAGGAGGCTATTATTGATTTCTAGGCCACCTTTTCCTGGCTTCCCAGCATTCATGGATACTTATATCTTGTTCAACTACTTCCCTAGAGCATTCAAGCTCAGCCCAAGTATTAGCAGTTTCTAGAATAGTATTGAATAAGGTCAATGAAATTCTATTTTGGTCTTTAAGACTATGTTCAATATTAGGCTGCCTTGTAGAAGGTATTGTCATGAGAAAAATCAGTCAAAGAGCATTCGAAAAAAACCCAGAAGGATTCAAAGATAATCATGAATGCAATCAACCAAAGAGATATGGAATATCTCCCTAGTATGGTCACCAAATAAATGTTGAGGAAAAGGTATGGAGTACCTCACTCAATCATTTTCGGATCTTGCCTGGCTAAGACAAGATAGCTGGGAATGTCACCCGGGGTTTATAGCCTCAAAACATTCCCTCAATCCACAAGTATTAATTACAAGGATTAAGGTTGATTTTATGATTTCTATGTGCTGCAATGTAAAAATAAATTTTAAACAAAGCTACAAGAATATATACATATTTTACAATAAAGTAAACATGGAGACAAAAGTGAAAGGAAAAATCAAGTCATGAAAACACATGTATGAGACAGAACAATAATCTAATTTTATTTCATTCTGAGATACAAGAAGTGTATTTCTCTTTACAAACCCCTGCGAGGGTATGGACCAAAGTGAGATTTATAGGTCTCCGATGGGCACCATACAAAAAGAATCTGACAGTAAAATATAACTGAAACTAATGATCTGGATCAACTTGCCACAAAATGTTGTCATTTGACTCTACAAGACATTCTTTATCAACCATGAAAATTAATTCACAAACAGACAAGAATACACAGACTATGAACGATGAATCAAACACCTTTAAAACAAGTTGTTGAAAAGTATGATTCAGTTTTTTGAATCTTCCTGCCTTCAATAATACCCTGTTGTCAACAAGAGGATTAGGTTTTCAAGTAAACTCAAAAATGAATGAAAACCGAAGCTATCTCACAAGCTATAGAGACAACCTTAGTCTTGTAACATCAAGCTATTTTTTCCACTCTCTAGGGACTTCCCCCTTCATGTGGTGTTCATGATCATTCCATTCCACTAGTCCCCGAAAACCTTCCTCCCAATGGTCGACCTTATCGTCATCCCTTTGCCCAGAAAAATGAAATTGAGAAAATTGTTCAAGAATTTTTCACCGCGGGTATTATTCGTCCTCGTACCAGCCCCTATTCTTCTCTTATGGTCATGGAACTTTGGAAAGAAGGCTCTTGGGGCACATGTCCTGACTTTCACGTCCTCAACAAAATCACCATCAAAGACAAATTTCCCATTCCTGTCATTGATGATCTCTTGTATGAATTAAGTGGTGCCCAATACTTTACTAAACTTGATCTCCATTCTCGCTACCACCAGATAGGTATGAAAGAGGCATACATTCCTAAGACTGCATTTTGAACTCATGAGGGCCACTATGAGTTCTTGGTCATGCCCTTTGGCTTATGTAATGCCCCCTCCACTTTCCAAAGCCTCATGAATCATGTCTTTTGTCCTTTTCTATGTCATTTTGTCTTAGTTTTCTTTGATGATATTCTCATCTATAGTAAAACATGGACAACCCATCTTGCCCATGTGGATCAATTTCTTCATCTACTCTCTTAGCACCAACTTTTCCTCAAACAATCTAAATGTTCTTTTGCAGCCTCAAAAGTGAAGTACTTAGGTCACATTGTTGGCAAGGATGGTGTTAGGGTGGATCCTAAGAAAATTGAAGCTATGCAGGATTGGCCTTGCCCCAAGAATATCAAGAGATTGCATTGGTTTCTAGGTTTAACAGGATATTATCTCAAGTTTTTTAATAATTATGGAAAAATTGCGGTGCCTCTCATTTCTCTCCTTAAAAAGATTGCTTTCACTTGGACTCCAACAACTAATCAATCCTTCCAAGCCTTGAACAAGGCTATGTGCACCACTCCTATCCTGGCCCTTCCCAAATGAATTGGCACAGTCCTTATGCAAGATGGTCAACCTTAGACCTTCACTAGAAAACAATTGTCGGAGTGCCATTTGGGCCAATCAATCTATGAAAAATAAATGTTGGCCATTATGCATGTCGAGGATCTTTGGCACCCTTATCTATTGTGGAAACACTTCCAAATTAAGACAGATCATCAAAGCCTCGAGTATTTTCTAGAGCAACGACTTTCATCCCCGGAGAAACAAAAATGGGTGACCAAGCTATATGGATATGATTATGAGATCATTTACAAGAAAGTGAAAGACAATGTGGTTATGGACGCTCTTTCAAGGAAATATGAATATGAAGGGTCCCTCTTTTCTCTCTCCTTCATTGTACTAGATTGGCTCTAAGCTATTCGCCAGGAATAGCTGCAAGATCCCAAAATTTCACATCTGATCCAACAATTGCAAGACAATTCTCCAGTTTCTCCAAGGTACTCTTGGCATAATGATAAGCTTCGCTACAAAGTCCATCTGTATTTAAGAAAACAATCACAACTTAAATCCATGGTGCTTTCTGAGCTTCATGATACACCCACAATTGGGCATTCAGGGTTTACCAAAACCTATGAAAAGGTTAAACATTCTTTTTTCTAGGATGGTATGAAGCAGGAAATCCGCACCTTTGTGGCGGAATGTGATGTCTGTCAATGCAACAAGGGAGAAACAATCAAATCCCCCAACACACTAAAACCGCTTTCGATTCCACCCGCTATTCGAAGGGATATTTCTATGGATTTCATTGTTGGCTTACCTAAATTGGGAAATAAGTCAGTAATCATGGTGGTTGTTGATCATCTTTCCAAATATGCTCATTTATGTTCTCTTCAACACCTAGACATAGCATCAACAGTGGCTCAAATTTTCATGGATCATATCTTCAAGCTTCACGACATGCCTCATTCTATTGTCTTTGACCAAGATCCCACTTTCACCAACAATTTTTGGCAAGAATTATTCAGGATACAGGTAACCCAATTGCATCTCAGCACAACCTATCATCCCCAGAATGATGGCCAAACTGAAGTTGTCAACAAGTGTTTGTAAACATATTTGAGGTTTTTTTTATCTAAGATGCAAAATCAATGGGCTCAATGGTTACCCCTAGTTGAATGGTGGTACAACACCTCTTACCATAGAACTACTCGCATGAATCCTTTTGAAGCATTATATGGACAAAATCCACCTTCAGTTATCTCATACATGCCCAGTGTCTCGAAGGTTTAGGCGGTTGAATTACAGTTCGAGAGTCTATTCTCTATGCCATCAAAAAGAATTTGGTCATGGCTCAAAATTGCATCAAGCAACAAGCAGATCAAGGTTGCTCAGAACATCAATTTGTTGAAGGGGACCAAGTGTTTCTTTCAACTGCAACCTTGTAAGAAGAATTCACTTAAGGATGAACATTATCAAAAACTCATGCCCAAATTTTATGGTCCTTATACAGTTCTCAAGCACATGGTAAATGCGGCCTATCAGTTATATTTTCCCAATCATTCTAAGCCCCATCCTGTTTTTCATGTCTCATGATTAAATAAGTTGATTGAAACTAAGTGCCAAACTCAAACCAGTCTCCTTGAGTTGGATGAAGAAGGCTACATATAGTTGCAGCTACAAGCAGTCTTGGACCAACGCGAGCATTGTCTCTATCAGCGCATCATCAAGGAAGTGTTAGTTAAATGGAAAGATACAACTCCAGCAAATGCAACAAGGGAGCCAACTACCATTATACAACAATTTCCTCATCTCAAGCCTTGAGGACAAGGTTGTTTTTAAGGGGCAGGGCATGTTAGGGACCTAACCTCCCTAACCCCTCACATAGGTAGAAAAATATATTTTCCATGTAATAAAGGTCGATATTAATAAGGCCTAGTAATAAGGAAGAATAAGTCAAATGTAAGAATACCTAATAGAAGCTTCCACTTCTAGAATATCTTCCTCTAGATTGTTCTTCTGGTAGATAAATTGATCTGGATTTTGTGAGAAGAATGAAATGAATACAAATTATTGTTATTCTTAACACAAAAACACAAGAAACAATAACAAATATATAGTAACAATGGCTTCTATTCAATAAGGAAATATGTTGAAACTGTAAAATGCAGACTGAAAACAAGCTTGCTAGAATGGTGGCAGTTTATCTCTGAGAAGAGATGTGACGATTGTGCCCATTCACATGAACATGGTTACAATGAGTCTCTCCAAGCCTTTTTACAAGAAAAAGGAATTCAAAAACCCTAGACATCCAAAAACCTAACCCTAGGAGATGAAGCACCAAAAGTCATGTGGGCCCCGTTGGGGTAAGTCAGTACATCAACTTCCTGGGGTCGTAAATTTTTCATACGATCTTCATTTTAGGTGCACGATAGCACGTTGGAAAGGTCTATCTGAGGACTACAGATGTTTTTGTCGGACTCTAAATTTGTGTATAGCCTAACTATGGCGAGCCCTAAAAATGATGTTTAGGGCCTCAAAACGACCTCGAAAGTTTGGGACCCGAAAACTAGAAAAAAAATGCCAAACTGAAAAACTCACAAAATGATCCAGTTGGAATAGGTGGGAGGCCACCGACATCCATATGGATCAATCCTCCCCCCTTAGGAAGTAGTGTTCTCCATTGCATTGAGTTCCCCCATCAGATGAGAAAATTTCTATTGAATTTGGCCCCAGGTGAGCCACTTGCCTTGGTGCAGGAGCTGCCTTGGTTTGACAACTCGATAAATTTGGATCCTCTATTGGCGAGTTCCCTTGACCTATGTGTCCACAATATGATCATGGGATACCTATTGCATGCAGTTGGGGTTGAGCTCTGTTAGTGTCAATTTTTCTTCTATCTCTGAGGTGTCCAATAATGGTAGGAAATATGGCCGAAGGAGAGCCACGTTGAACACTGGGTGCAAGCCAAGGAAAGGGGGAATGTTGAGCTCAAAAGCATTGTCTCCCACAAACTTGGTGTTACACATTATTTTCATCATCCCTATGACCATTAATGATGTAAACCTATATGTTTCCTTCAAAGGGGTCAGTGGCTTGAGTTCTTGAAAAGAGAAGGGAGAAGAACTTCTCCTGAGAAAAGAAGTTGCAGTTTCCTTTGTAAAAGCCCTGTAAAAAAGGAAGTTCGCAGGTTGTTATATAGGCAGGGTGTGAGAATGTTTGATTCTCGCAGGTTGCACCATAGCTAGGGTGAAATATGTTCGCAGGTTGCTCTATACGCAGGGTGCGAGAATGCCTACACATGGGAAAAACAAGTGTTTTCTCGAATCTTCTAGAAGGAGAAACTTCTATGGTGAGGTGGCATCCGAATGGTTTGGATCTTACTCTCTTTCATGATTTAGTGGGATCATCCTAACCTCCTCACCTTATCCTCTTCAACTTATAAAAGGAGAGGAGTTCTCATGGAGAAAGTTAGCTTTGGTTAGTTTGGAGCTTTTGGGATTAGCTTGGATTAGAGTGCCTTCAAGATTTGCTTTGTCAAGATAGATTGTGAATATTATCAGATCTGTGCTCTCAGAATTATTGGAGTGAAAGTGTGTGGGGAACGAAGGACAGTTGGAAGGGACCTTACAACATCAAGGCCATGGTTGTAATCTCTCTTTCACATTTAATATGATACAGTAATATGATTATTTCCTATAAAACTTGTTGTGTTTTATTGTATGATTCCTTGATCACATACATAGGTTTATATTGAGTTTATGCTATTGTTATCACTTTGGTTGGTTGCATTCTTTTACAGGTTCATCATTGTATGAGTGTTGGAACGAAGCTAGGATAGCAATGGTGAGAGGAAGCGACATTTAAACATTATGTCACCTATCCCTCCTTAGTTAGTAAATTTAATATTTAAAACTTAAGAAAAGTGTCATGTTCTGGTGTGTTTTGTTCTAGATCTAGGTGGATCTAGGGAGATCAGTTAGTGTCTACACCTACCGATTAGTCCTATAACACTTGGTGATGGTGTAAGGTCCATAATGGAGTGGGTGAAGCTTCCAACGGGGCCCTATAAGGCGTTCCTTCTGCAAGTGCAACCAAACTTTATCTCCCACCTAAAACTTATGTGGCACCCAGTGTTGATCATGGCGTTGCTTGTACTTGGAATTGGACTTCTGTAAAATGTCATGAACCTGTTGGTGGATGTGCTGGATCCACTCAATGAATCGGGTGGCGTTGTCATCTTTGGTTGGAGTGGGTGATGAGTCAGTTGGGGTGGCCGCAAGGGGTAGTGCAACATCCTTAGGACCCAATGGTTGGAATCCTAACCCCACCTGAAAGGGGTTGTGGCCAGATGAGCTATGTATGGCTCAGTTGTAGCTATGTTGAACATAGGGAAGACTCTCATCCCATGTGCAGGTGTTCTTGAAATTGTGCGTGCACATGATTTTCATGATCATCTGATTGACAACCTCAATTTGGCCATTTGTCCGGGGTGGAAGGCAGTGGATTTGGTGATTTTGGTGTCCAACAATGACCAGAGGCTCAACCAGAATGTGCTGAGGAACTTGTTGTATTGATATGAGACAATGGTTTGTGAGATTCCAAAATGTACCCACACTTGCTCAAATAGGAGCTTAGCAATGGCCTCTGTTGCGATGTTTTTCTTGCAAATGATCAGAATCATCATCTTGGAAAAGCGATCAACAACCACGAAAACATAGTCATTTCCCCACTTGGTGGACAGGAGGCTCGACATGTAGTCCATTGAAATGGATTCTAATGGCCTATTAGGAGTAGGTATAGGGGTGTACAGGCCCTGCTTCTTAGTGATCAGTTTGGAAATAGTGTAGGGAGTGCAGGACCTGATGTACTTGCGGACATCCTGTCGAAGTTTTGGCCAGTAGAAATGTTGTTGCAACACTGCCACTATCTTTTCAACACTGAAGTGTCCTACCACATGACTGTAGTGGGCTTCCTAGATCAGCTTCACTCACTCACTTTATGGAACACAGAGATGGCCCAGATGGCACAACAACCCGTCATGAAGATGGAAATTAGTGACAACTGAGTTTGCACCCAACATTTGGTAGGTGGTGGAAAATTCGGGGTCTATCTCATAAAGGTGGGGTCATCCGGAGGTCTCGCGGCCACAAGAGTCTAGCACCGTGGTGAGTGTGTTAAGAACCAAATATCAAAATAGCATAAAAAGAACCTCAGAATAAGTACTCAACGCCTTGAAAAAAGATAGAATTTTAGATAATAAGCCTCTTCGAGGGGAAAACCTCCTTATACACCACATAAATTTTCAAATACAAGATGATTCCAAATGAAAAGGTCTCCTTGGTATATATAGGAGACTAGGAGGCACAATTACAACTAATGGACCCAAGCCGACATAAATAAAATAACATTGCTAGTGTAATATGCCCCAATTAAGGGGTAATGTGCCATTATTTAGGGATTAACATGCCTCTCCCCTTCAGACAAGTGTTGTCCACAACGCTTGAGTAATTATGGATGCTTCTGTATAAAATACTCATCTTCCCAAGTGGAATCTTCAGTGGGTAGTTTCCCCCACTTAATGAGATACTCTGAGTGAAACTTTGAAATGAATTTATTCCTCAACTCTCAAATTATTGTGTCAGTGATAGCTTCAGGCTCCAATATGATTTTTTCTTCCTTGTCAAGTTCTGGCAATATAGTTTGAACTGGGATCTTTTCACCTATAACCTTCGTTAAGCATGAAACATGAAAAATTGGGTGTACTCATGAAGATGCAGGCAACTCCAATTTGTATGCCATAGTACCAATCTTTTGCAACACCTTATAAGGGCCATATTACTTTGGTGATAATGTCTTATCCTTCTTAGCTTGCTTGAGGGACATATGTTTGTGTGGTTGTAGTCTTAAAAATACCCAATCCCCTACTTCAAAACTTATTTCACTACGATGATGATCTGCTTGTTGTTTCATGCAATTTTGTGCCATGGTTAGGTTGTCCTTTAAGAGTTGGAGAACTTGTTGTTGATGCTCGATGTGATCTTCCCCTGCTTGAACCTTAGATTTTTATTTTAGATAAGAAGTGATGGAAGGTGGGTGGTATTCATAGAGTTCCATAAATGGTGTCATTTTGGTTGCAGTATGAAAGGAACTGTTATACTACCATTCTTCCAAGGGTAACCATTTGAACCATTGTGTTTGTTTATCATAGACAAAGCAACAAAGGTAACCTTTCAGACATTTGTTCACTATCTCAGTTTGTCCATCAGATTAAGGATGATAGGATGAGCTATGAGCCAATTGAGTACCCAAACAAGAAAATAATTCCATCCAAAAATGTCCAGTGAAGATGGGATCTCTGTCACTTACAATAATCTTTGGGCATCCATGTAGCTTTTGAACTGTCTCCATGAATGCAGTGGCAACTGTACTGGCTTTGAAAGGATGAGAGAGTTCACAAAAGTGTGCATACTTTGTTAGTCTATCAACAATCACCATGATGACACTCTTTCTTTCAAACTTCGGTAACCCTGTGATGAAATCCATGGAAACCTCCTCCCAGCATTGAATTGGGATGGCTAATGGTTGTAAAATACCTAGTGTCTTGATTGTTTCCACCTTATTTTGTTAGCAAACCAGACATTCTTCCACAAACCTTTGAAGATCAGTTTTAAGACCATCCCAAAAAAATTCCTTCTTGACCCTATGGTAGGTTTTCAAAAATCCCGAGTGCCCTCCTACCAGAGAGGTGTGCAATTCCAATAGTACTTTTTGTTTGAGTAGGGAGTTCTTACATAAATATAAGATATCTTTGTACCATAGTGAATCATTTTTCCATGTAAATGCATCTGATGCACTGGAATCCTGCTACAACCTTTGAATGAGAGTCCACATGTTTTCGTCATTCTTCCATTCATCCCTCACTTCTATTATCCAATCGGGTTGGATGATCGAGATAGCACATAGAAAGGACTCAACATATTCATCCTTTCTTAAGAGTGCATCTGCCACAACTTTTTGCTTCCCTTTTTTATAGATGATTTCAAAATCATAACCCAACATCTTGATCACCCATTTTTGTTGTTCTTTTGAAGATAGTCTTTGTTCCAAGAAGTATTTAAGACTATCATGATCTGTTTTGACCTTGATCTGCCTAACTATTAGGTAAGGGCACCATTTCTTCAATGCATGTAGTATTTCCATCATTTACTTCTCATAAATGGGTTTGTGTAAGTCCTTTCCCTTAAGTGGTCGATTTTCAAAAGCAAGGGTCCTTCCTTCTTGCATTAGAACAACACCAATGCCATTTCTTGAGGCATCGCATTCCACAATAAAGGTTTTTGTGAAGTCTAGTGTGGTCAAGACATGAGCTTTGCACATCGCCTCTTTAAGTTGTGCAAAAGCTTGAGTTTCCTTTGGAGTCCATGAAAATTCATCCTTCTTATTTAATGTCGGTAAAGGTGTTTCTATTCTTCCATAGTTCCGAACAAATTTGAGGTACTAATCTGTCAAACCAAAAAATCCTCTAAGATCCTTCAATGTTTTGGGAATCGGCCAGTCCATCATGGCCTTAATCTTGTTAGGGTCTATCTTGACACCTTCGTGAGATACAATATGACCCAAATACTCTACCTCCTTCACCCCAAAGAAACATTTGGATGGTTTGGCATATAGTTGTTGCTCCTTTAGTAGTTGTAGCACCTTGTCAACATGTCACACATGATCCTCCCAAGACTTTCTATAGATTAGTATATCATCAAAAAATACTAACACAAATTTTCAAAGGAAGGGCTTGAAAATGGAATTCATCAACCCTTGGAATGTGGAAGGTGCATTCGTAAGGCCAAAAGGCATGACCAAAAATTCATAATGGCCTTCATGAGTTCGAAATGTTGTTTTTGGGATATTTGCTTCCTTCATTCTAATATG
This sequence comes from Picea engelmannii, assembly GCA_009831015.1. Taxonomy (NCBI): domain Eukaryota; kingdom Viridiplantae; phylum Streptophyta; class Pinopsida; order Pinales; family Pinaceae; genus Picea; species Picea engelmannii. The sequence continues at coordinate 774,192 of ML780771.1, read as the reverse complement.
ATGATACCCTGAATGGAGATCCAACTTTGTGAAATAGATTGCTCCATGTAGTTCATCTAACAATTCATCAATGATGGGAATGGTAAAATTATCTTTAATAGTGATCTTGTTGAGTTCTCTATAACCTGGACACATATGCCATGAGCCATGTTTCTCGAGTACCATTACCACCAATGCAGAGCAAGAACTTTGGCTAGGTCTAATAATGCCAACCTCTAACATTTCTTCAACCATACACTCAATTTCTTTCTTCTGGGAATAAGGGTATATGTAAGGACTGATGTTAGGAGGAACACTCTCAAGAATTAGGTGAATAACATGATCATGATTTCGAGTGGGTGGAAGACCTTTGGGAATATCTTCAAGTACTTTGGAATGCTTATCAATGATCCCTTGGAGATATAGGGGAATAGATGGATTAGTTGTTTGAACATCTAGTAAGCATAGTTGTACAATTACACCTTGATGCCCCTTTTTCAATAATTTTGTCATGCCATTAGAGCTTATCACCTTACCGTGTTTCCCTGTGATACCCCTTAACTCAATTTCTTTTCCTTCCAATGAAAATTTCATGAAAAGTTCTTGAAAATTAAAGGCCATTGTTCCTAATGATTGTAACCATTGGACTCCTAGTACGACATCAACACCACCCATGGGTATTGTGATCATTAGACTATTCATTACATATTCCCCCATAATAATATTAATCTTATTTCATTTTCTTGAGCAATTTATAGTTCCTCCATCTGCAATCATTACTTGAAACTGTGGCGTTGGATATATAAAGCAATTGAGATCTTTGGCTGATTTATAGTGAATGAAATTATGAGTACTACCAAAATCAATTAGGACTATTACCTTTTTCTTTTTTATATATCCTTTGATCTTGAGGGTTTGAGGAGTGCTAATTCCATCCAATGCATGACATGATATCATGGGAGTCAACTCTTCAGAAGAAATCTCTTCTATGTATTCATCTTGAGATGGTTCTTGTTCTTCTTCCTTTTCACAATCTATGTAGACTAATTTCTTCTCACCACACTTATGTCCCTTAATGTACTTGTTGTCACAATTAAAGCATAAACCTTTTGCTTTTCTTTCCTCCAATTGTTGAGGTGTCAACCTTGTAGGTTGAGGTGTTTTAG
>ML780771.1:743619-754302 GCA_009831015.1 Picea engelmannii | reverse complement strand
ACAAGTAGTTGATGAGTTGGCGCACATACATGAGGTGTATAGTTGATGATGTTGGTACATATTGATGAGTCATAGTTGATGATTAGTTGACACATGATTGGTACATACTTGGTACATGGTTGGATGCACTTGTTTATGGTATAAGTTGATTACAAGTTGAGGTACAGGTTGATGCATGGTTGATGCATGGTTCAAATTTATTGGTACAGGTTTACAGCGGTATATCTCACAGTGATAGTGTGACAGTGGTTCCATCATTCTAGTTCTATTTTAGGGTGGCAGGATGGGGAAAGGACAGGTGGTTGTAGCCGGAGAACATTGGGGGTTGTAGCCTCCTTCTAGTTGTATCCAAAAAATTGGGGAGTTGGAGCTTCCCTCAGGTTGTAGCCTGAGAAACTAGGGGGTTGGAGCCTCCTTCGAGTTGCAACTAGAAAACAAAGGAAGTTGGTGCTTCCAATGAATGTAATTCTTCAATACATACAAGAAAAAGTATTCTGTGGTTTTCTCTAGGTCCACGTAAAACACTGGTGTACTGTGTATGTGTGTGATTGTTTATTTCTTACTGCTCATTATTGGATAATAATTCTACATTGATATAACATTTGAAGAAAAAGGAATATAATTACGTTATTACTGATTCACCCCCCCTCTCAGTAATCCAACAACAAGTTCCCTTTTAGTGGTCCTTGGTTCCAACAAACACATACACTTGCTCCGAATTTGTATGAAGATAGTCCACAAAATATTGATGGACAAATGGAGACCTCGAGCATTAGTTGCAACATGATCCTTCACACAGTATTCAACCTATTCTTTCAACAATTCTTTGCTCAATCTTGCTTAACCTTTTCCATGAGAAACCCATCATTATATAGGAGAAGGTGAAGTGGTTAAAAGGATAAGGATGATCCCACCAAATCAGAGAAGCCAGTAGGATCACAACCATACAGATGCCACCTCACATTCTAGAAGATTCCCCTTCTATAAACTTCATGAACTTCTTTCTTCTTTTAACTTTCAAATGTCGTTGCACCCTGCCTATATAGCAGCCTGCAAAAACCCTGTGAGCCAGGTATAGAGAAGCCTACGGAAATCAAGCATTTCCACACTGTGTATTACTCCTAGCCTGCATACTCCTTCTAAAAACAAGCCTTGTAGAGGAATAAATTAGTTATTTTTCTCATGCAAAAGATCCTTTTGAGAGCCTGAACACATGTCTGTAGAATCATCATGAGGGTGACCAAAATAATGTGTAACAATCACTTGATCTCCTCATTCTCTAACAGAGAGTAACGGTAGACTGGCCCATTGGGTGGCGGTGCACCGGGGGTCAGATCGATGGGATGCTTGACCTGACAATGCACAGGTACCCCGATAGGTGAGGAGAAGATATCTTTGTATTCTTCCATGACCTTATCCACTTACTTCTGCTATGTGGAGAGGTTGTTCGTGAAGGCCCTGGATGTGGCTGCAATCTTCTGCTCGCTCTGAGAGCGAATCACGAGGAAGAAAAACTTCCCAGTCTAAGAGATGACCTTCCTGCATTTCTTGACAGAGATCAAGGAAATAACACTAGGTGGCACTACCTCAGGTATCCTGTACAATTTCATGTCCAAAATAATAATAACACTGCAAGGCCTAGACTCATATACAACATGATGTTTCCATAAATAAAGTTGGCCCAAAAGAACATCACAAACTTCAAGAGGGGCAACATCACACAATACCTCATCTTTGAAGGGCTTGATGTCGTACAACAGGTGACACTGTTGGCTGACATGGAGGTTGCTTCCTTAGCAGAGCCATCCAATGGTGTAGGGTTGTGAGTGCGGCGTTGTCGACAGGGTTAGCCGCTTGATGACCTCTTCTAAGATGAGGTTCTTTTGGCTATTGCTATCAATGATGAAGTGCAGTGGGGTGCCTTTCACCCACATCTGTGAATGAAATAGGTGCTCGCCTTCCTCTAGCTTGTCTGGTTCACCGGGCTGGATCTTGGTGGTAGCAATGGTGGCATTGGGTTTTGCGTCAACGATCCATCTCTCCCTTTCTAGTTTTGACTTAGAGTTGGAACCCACATCTGATTCAAAGGCTTTCACCTCAACCACCAGCGATTGTTTTGAGCGATAATCAACAGTGTTATGCCAGGGGCTCTTATGGAAGTCACACCACTTCTTAGTATATTTATTCGTCTTTTCGGTGTCCTTCTTTGCTTTCAACTTAGAATGGTTGCCCTGACCTTGTCCATCTCTGCTCTATCCTTTGTTCTGCATGTTGGGGCTGCTCTTTTTTTTCTATGAGGGGTTCCCAGGCCCAAATTTCTGTGTCTTTTGTTTGAGCTTCTACTCGGTTTTGACGACATATCGATAGGCCGCACCCAAGGACAAGATGTCCAGAAACTCCATTTCGGCCTGGATGTATCTATGTAGACCACCACGACACTTGAGCACTAGATGTCACTCAAAATATTTGATACCCAACTTGGTGCACAAGGTATGGAAGATATTTGTGAACGTTGGCACTGCTTGGTCTCTTTAGTGCCGCAGTGTGGTCCATTTTGTATACAGGTCATCATAACTTCCGACATGGTAGTATTTTTGTTTAATAGCATCCCTGAAGGATTCCCAAGTGACCGTGATTGTAAATAATGAGGGTTCCTTTTTTTCATTTTTCTCATAGAAAGTCTCCCACCAATCTTTGACATGGGGAATGACTTTGAGGAGTGCAAAAGTAATATGTTCTCTATTCAAAAGTTATGGACAGAAAAATACCCTTCTAGCAGATTCAACCATTTGTCTACAACATCTGTGTCTATCTGACCTTCAAATATTGGAATATCAAAGTTGATTTGTACCTTGAAGGGGGCGACACCTCCGCTTGAGGAAGATGTGTCACTTGTTGGTAGTCATCGAGGGATTTGTGCAAAACTATCCATCATCTCGTTCCTCTGTTGCGTGAGGGCTTCCTCGAACAACATTTTGAAAGAATCTCTTGTCTCGTCGTCTTTATTTTCTCCTGCCATGAGAGGTCACTTAGGCATGTGACAGGTTTTTTCCTCAAGAGAAACAAGCTCAAGACCCAACTCTTTGTACCCTGACCTCATTGGGGACATGCATTAAAAACAACAAGGAGCAAACCGCTCTAATACCATTGATCCAGATTTTATGAGTAGAACGAAATGAATATAGATTATTGTTATTCTTAACACAAAAAAATAAGGAACAATAACAAATATACAGTGAAAATGGCTTCTATTCAATAAGGAAATATGATGAAGTTGTAAAATGGAGACTGGAAACAAGCTTGCGAGAATGGTGGTGCCTTATCTCTAAGAAGAGATGTGACGGTTATGCTCATTCGCAAGACGATGGTTACAATGAGGCTCTCCAAGCCTTTTAACAATAAACAGGAATGCCAAAACCCTAGACATCCAAAAACCTAACCCTAGGAGATGAAACGCCAAAAGCCATGTGGGCCTCATTGGGGTAAGTTAGTACATCAACTTCCCGGGGTCGCAACTTTTGCATACGATCTTCGTTTTAGGTGCACAATAGCCCATTGGAAAGGTCTATCCGAGGAATACACATATTTCTATTAGAGTTTGACTTAGTCTACAATTTGATTGTGGCGAGCCCTAAAAACGTTGTTTAGGGCCTCAAAACGACCCCAGAAGTTTGGGACTCGGAAACTAGAAAAAAACTACCAAAATGAGCCAGTTGGAATAGGTGGGAGGCCACCGACATCCATATGGATCATAGATTTAATATAGATAGGAGTTGAGGGCATGAGAAGTCTTTGTCTTGAGAATTATTGTAATAGAGCGCTGCTCTGTTGGAGGTTGATGTTGATATTATGGTAGCTGCGGGAGGTATTTACCTCCACGTGTAAACCTAATGAGAATAGAATATTCTGGGAAGCAAGAAGAAACCCTAATGAGTTGGATAATAACCCTAGAAGACAAGTCGACTCAAGAGGATAATTTGTATTAGGTTATTAGCCTCCAAGAGAAGAAGTCGGCCAGAAGAAATATTATATACTAAGTAAATAGGCACCCAGAATGAGAAGTCAGCCCAGGCAATTAGCTAGAATTAGTATAAATATAGGAGGTCAATCTTCATTATAGTAGGCATTCTTAGAACTACAGAGCTCACTTGTACGCACTGCAGTTAGCCAGTTTGTGCGCAAGTTTGGAGGAGAAGTTGTCGTTGCATCTACTGCAGCTAGAAAATTATGTTTTGGCTTGGACTATCTCTTGGTTATGGTTTGGACTATCTGATCAGCTCTTGTTTGGTGCACTATCCTTGGAGAAAGGCGTGCTACCCTTTGTTTGGCTATCTAGCATAGGGTTTGCTTTCGGAGTGATTCTCTGTCAAGGTTAAGGTGTTCGAAGGGTGGCTTCGGTTTATGGTTGGGTGAAAATAGTGATATTGTCTATGGTAAAATGAGCACATCCATCATATTCTAACAATTTATGGGCCCACACCTCCTTCATTCAGTCTAACCACTGGAAGGGAGCATAGCCATAAGGATATTAAGCTCATTAAAGAACTGTCACTAGGGTTTCTAGCAGGAGCAGTTACCAAAGCATTGTCGCTAGGGTTACTAGCAGGTGCATTTGTAGAAACCCTAACCCTCTCATTGAGGCACCTTAAGTGAAGGGATTGACCTAATTTCTAGATAGACCAGTGCGCCCTAGCCTAGAGCATCCCTGGTACTCTCAACAAGCCAAGATGTCAAGTTTGAGTTTTGGGTCAAATCTAGGGTGACCAAGTAAAAGCAGCCATGACTTACTCTATGAAGTCAGAAAACAAGTTAGATGGAGCTTCTAACTTCAGAGCATGGAAGACAAGGATTGACCTCATCCTTGCTAAGATTAAAGTGTTGGATATCGTGAAAGGAAAAGATCGTGGAACTAGAGTTTGAAGAAGGAAAAGAGAATGAACCGCAGAACGTTGCAGTTATGGAGAAGTTCAAAGACGGTGATATCAATGCCATGAGTATCATAGTGGACTCTATAAAAGACCACTTGATACCCTACATCTCCCATCTTGACTCATGGAAGAAGATGTACGATGCCCTAACAAACCTCTTCTCAGTCAGAAACATTGGACAAGTAATGAGTCTGGAGAATGAGCTCCGTGACATGAAGATGAATGATGATGAAAACATAACATCATACTTTGTGAAAATCTCTCAGTTAAGAGATCAAATACAAGTTATTGAAGAGATCATTTCAGAGAAGGAATTGGTAAACATAGTACTCAATGGTCTTCCCAAGACATGGGATGCATTTTCCGCAAGCATGAACACAAGGAAGGAGTATCCTACATTTGAAGAACTTTGGACTTGCTGTGCTCAAGAAGAATCAAGGATTAGTGCAAAAGAGAAACCCTAAAAGAAGTACGATGATCAAGCCTTCATAGCAAGGTTCAAGGATTTCAAGAACAAAAAAAAGTTTGGCTCCAGGAAGAAAACAAATCAAGAGAAAGATATGTCAAGGATACAATGCTTCAATTGTCAAAATTATGGTCACTACAAGAATCATTGTCTTGAGTTAAAGAAAAGGAAGGAAACACATGAAGCATTAGTTGTCGTAGAAAGGGAACCCTCAAAGAAAACCAAGCAGGACAAAACAAACTTCTTCTTCTAAGACAAGGTAACAATACTCTTCATAGTTCTTGTACATACCATGTTTTTGGTACATACCTTGCATATCTATTTTTTAGAAGATAATATGTTCAAAGAGAAACTATGCTTATGGAAGAACAACAAGATAAGGACTGCTATCACTATGACTATAATACAAGCTACAAGATAAGCCGAAATCAGAAAGAAACCTAGAAGAAGTAAAGACAGAAAGAAGTAATCAATCAAGAGGAAATTGGAAAAAGATTTGAACACTTTGCAGAAGGCAATAAGGATGCAAACGGAAGCGTGGACTCTCCTAGATGGAGGGAGCTGATTATATATTACCAAAAGAAGAGCATGAATTCATACATGAAGAAAGGATTAGGAGGGAGCTAATCCTATGATCCATTAAAGGTGATAAAGTATATATCCATGGTAGCAGCCATGAAAAGTAGTACGTGTTCAATTTGACCTTAGAAGAAGTCTTCTTCGAAAAGAATCCTTAAATCATCCTTGGTTATCCATCCACATCCATGATCCTACTATGAAAGGAAGAAGCTAGAATCTATAGAAAACTCCATGGACCTAAGATCTAAAGAGAAACATGAGGAAGAACATGAAGATTCCAAGAAAGAAAGAACATCCAAAACAACCAGTCATTGTATCGAGAATCACAAGATTACCAACCTGATATGAACTCATTAAAAGAAATCAAGCAGAGGTACTGAAAGTTGTGATGAAGAACAATGTATGAAAGACTTATGAATGTAATCATTGCGAGATCCAGAACAAGAGGTTATCCCAGATGGAGGGAGAAGACTATGATGATTACTTGTTCCAGTGAACCAGATATATCTCTACATGAGCCATTATATCGTCCACAATATCCATAGGTTGGAATTGACATCAGATGAATGCAAAGACTGTTCTCTGGAATACTTGAACAAAGAGAGTATGTAGAGCAACCTCAATGCTTTGAGGCATAACAGAAAGAGACCCTTGTATGCAGATGGAAGAAGACAACTTGGTGGAGAACCTCCAATGCACAACAAAAGCATGGTGAAGACTTTCTATAATAGAGATTGTATCAGAATGATTACTCAGAAGATCAGGATGATGGATTTCCAATCCATGACAAATATCTCATGATGAAAAAAGAAGTTCCACATGGATATGTTCTAGTTTGAGCCTTGCCACGATGTTATGAGCTAATGGGGAACAAAATATGAATCCAATAATGACACACTATATTGATTAGAGCTATATGAAGCCTTCAGAGAAAACCAGTGATCCATAAAGACCAAAGTACTTTGAGATCAAGCATTAAATTCTCCATGATGAAGTCCAGAAAAGAGAAGTGGTTCTCCAGAATATATCTCCATAGGTGACCAGATAAGCAGACATTTTGGTAAAGCCTCTATCTAAGATGAAAGAGTTTGCGTACTAAAGCTGGAGCTCATGGAGACGACTTCCCTATTGAAAAAGGAAGAGATGACTCCCAAGTTGGGAGGGAGCACTAATGTGTTATTGATTTATGGACAATCATTTTTCAGTTTGAAAAATGATCCAGGATGAGCAGTTCCTTTCTAGTTCAGAAAGTGGTTTGAGATTTCTGATGGACAAGCATTTTCCAGTTTGGAAAATGGTCCAGATCGAACGGTCATTTTTGTAATGAAAATGGTTCGATGGATTGCTGATGTACCATAGACAACAATTTCCCATTGTGGTTAACATTGGGATTGGTCTAGGACAGTCTCTCTTCTTGATGGTTAATCAAGAAGACTGGTCCGCCTCGCCGGACAGTCATTCTTTCGAAGCTCACAGTTGTGAGCAGTTTCGAAGAATGGTCCATTTTGGAGGTTGGTGCATGATGAAGATGCTCTATTGGCCCTCGGGTCGGTGTCCACACACATGATCATTCTTTATCTCCTTTGAGCCGGATCAACTCTTTCGATTCCTTACTGGAATCTCCTTCCTATCGATCCACAGGTCCTTTCGGAAGCTCCCCTGTGCAAACAACACTAGGTGCGAGCTCCACCTTCACCGTGCTATGACCAAAGCCTAATCAAGAAGGCACTTATCGCAACTTGCCACTTCGCAAGTCGAAGGGTTGAACTCTCATTCCCTTATCTGACGAATCCTCGAGACGCAAGAGGTCAACGGGGTGTTGACTCCTTTCACTAGGCGACACATGTCCACCTGTCTAACACTCGGGCCCACGTTGTGGTTCTGCCACGTGTCCCTCGTGCCCAGCTTCAGCACTTCGCAACTTCGCTTCCCAAAACGCTAAGTCCTTTGTATCCCAACACCCAAAGTGTCGAGATCCCAAACTCCTCGATACTCCTTATCGCAACTCACAACTTCAGGGTTTTCGGGACTTTGGATCTCACGACTTCATGACTTTTCCTTCCGAGTGTCTCGACTCTCCAACTATGAAAACCTGAAATTTCGATTCGCCGAAATGGTTGACGACGTCCTTACCCCATACTTATATCGCGTCTCACAATTTTCGAGAATCTAGGGACAAAAGTCTCGACCTCCTATCCTCCGAAATGCCGAAATTCTGAATTCTGACTCATTATTAATGTTGGCCCCACAACGAAACTTCTCACTCTGTCAGGACTTTACACTTCGTGATTTCGGGAATCTTGATGCAAGGTTTTCAGTCCTTCAACTCGCGAATCCCCGAAGTGAGAATTCACGAGTGATCCAATGGCCCTTGTCAACTTGAATCCTACGGTCTGACTTCTCCTGAGCTTGCACCTTAGAAACCACTTGCCGTAACTCTCCTTGCTCCTCTGCAGGATCTGACGGCTCTCGGGACTTCGCGAATTCTCCACGGAGAATTCTGACTGTCCAATTCCTCTTTGACAACTCCTATGAAATGAATAAGGTATTCCTTCACAGAACTTGTCCACCTGCAAAACAACTTTGCTACGCCTCCTTCCAACACTTCAAGGCACTAGCCCTCTTGAGCCTTTCTTCGATAACTTCAAAGACTCTATCCCTCTCGAGCTTGCTTGAAAATCCTCAAGTACTCTAGGGATAACTCCTGCGCGCACTCCTTGCGGAAATTCTTCAAATACGCTTTAATATTTGAACCTTTTCGACTTTGTGCACTCCTTGCAACAACAGTCTTTCAACAATTTCCTCAGGTTGTAAGCGCTAAGAATCTACTCGGCCTGCGCACACCTTGCACGGCTCTTGTGCTTAACTTGCACTTCCGCAAGAATGAGAACAATGTTATCCCTCCTGAGCTTGCAGAGATAAAGACCCTGAACCGTTGTCAACGCACTCCTTGTGGACAAACTCCACTGCACTCCTTGCAGGAATTTTACTCACTTAGGTTGAGAAACAATTGAAACTCATTCCTTACTCTCTCTCTCAGATTCCAAACATTCAACAAGAAATCATTCATACATAGCGTAATAGCAAATGCATAACAGAAAGAGTAAAATAGCTATAAGCATAGCGTTTAACATGCATACATAGAGAATATCACAACACCATAAGTCTTAACCAAAGCTTCATGTATTAATTCAGGACTTCTGTACATGGGTGTTTTCAAATACAACTCTCTGCTTCTTCCTCTCTATGCTCTATGCTCTAATTGACAACTTTAATGTTACAAATGATACAAGATGAGGGTGTCTATAGTCGGTTTTCCCTCCGCTCCTAAAACTGTCTAATCTGGAATTCAAAGCTACTTACTTACATTTATTATACATAAATGCCTCTACCTACTACAGACGAGAGCAGATCGCTCAAGGTCTGTTTACAATCTACAAGTGCCCCTCCACTTAATTATTTTATTTAATATCCGCACGCTTATTTCAAAACATTTCAAAACACTTTTGACAACGTGTTGAAATGCGTTGGCGCTTGTCCCAACTGTCTTCCACTTCCGCACGTGCTTGCTACTTATGATGCTCCTGCATCAGTGCAGGATAGTCATTTCCTTAGGAAATGGTCTGGATAGTCCTTCCCTAGGGCAGATTCATTCTCTCCAGGTTGCACTTTGTTTAGTGTCGAAGGAATGGCCCATATAGGTGAATGGTTCAGGTTCGACAATCAGGACATGCATTCCTTAGGGCATACTCATTCTCTCCAAGTTACACTTTGTTTAGTGTCGGAGGAATGGCCCAGGGTGGGGAATGGTCCAGGCTAAGAAATCAGGACAATTATTCTTCCTTGCTTGAGAAGAATAGTTCAGATAGCTCATCATTGATATTTGACCTTCTAAGGGTAGATGCTCTTCCAGAGATGTGAGTGGAAGAATGGCCCGACCGATTCAATTTATATCATAACATTGTTTCTGTGCAGGTTGATATCAAATGATTATTATGAAGACTGTATGTCTCTAGACAGTAGATGTATACTACTGTGGTGGATGTGTTCCACTGTTTGTGACTCTACGTCACTGATCAAGTACCTGTGTGCTACTTGGTGTGGCAGTGTACCACTAGATTGTAGTTGTGTACTACTATGGATAGACACCGTTGTGTTCTATTGAATGATATTGTTATAATTGCCTTGAAGACTATCAACAGTGTTGGAAATGATTATTAGCTAGATGGATGATCAATGGACAGAGATTTCCCAGATGGAAAATGGTTCAGGACATTTATTCTTCTAGGACATATGTTCGGATTAGAAGAATGGCTCTTGTGTCACTCTGTGGAGTGAGTGACTTATCCAACATCATGTCTAATTACTCAAATGGAGTATGGTTTCGAGAGATGATGCAGGTGATGACACTGATTGTGATGATGGTGCTCATGATCTAGTCATGAGATAGTCTATACAACTATGTTGATGCTACCGGGTGAATGGTATGTTTCTGCTCAAGTGTTCGACAACACATGTATTCCAACAGAGGACGAACACCTTCAATAACCACTCACATAACCAGATAAAAGATCAACACACCGATGTTTTCACGTGGTAAAACCCCTACGGGGAAACATCCACGGCCCCAACCAATGCGGCCACTTGGAGCAGTTTATTAATGCAAAGAAAAAGATTACAGAGAGATTTTACAAGAGAGTTTCTCACAAT
>ML780771.1:696021-731781 GCA_009831015.1 Picea engelmannii | reverse complement strand
CAAGTAATATTTGAATGATGCCTGTAACAAATGCAGGAACAAATTATTGAGCAAGCTTGCTGTACCTAACAGAGATCATAATATAAAATCAAATCAATTACTGCTCAAGCTGCCATTAGTTCTTTAGACAAATTGATTTTCACTCTTGCCATAGCAGAAGGCCATGCTATGGAAATGTGCAAGATCAAGCTCCTATCTGTGAACAAGCTCCTTAGTTTATCATAGGCAGAAATCCACAGAGCCAATCAAAAGTTATAATTTTTTTTTAAATAAGATTGCAAAAAGAATATGATACAAATTCATGTGAAACAGCTGTCTGCAGTACTTTCAACACTAGTTCAATAGGCATGCATTAGCCCGAGAGTTCATCACAGATTCATGTCACCTGTTAGGCAATATGCAACTGCCAAATTGATAAGGTTTATGACTGCAGAATAATTTATTAACCTGTTTTATGAAAGTTTGAGTCTTGACATACAAAACGAGTCAACCTTCATTTTTTAAATAAGATTGCAAAAAGAATATGATACAAATTCATGTGAAACAACTGTCTGCAGTGCTTTCAACAGTAGTTCAATAGGTGTGCATTAGCCGCAGAGTTCATCACAGATTCATGTCACCTGTTAGGCAATATGCAACTGCCAAATTGATAAGGTTTATGACTGCAGAATAATATTAACCTGTTTTATGGAAGTTTGAGTCTTGACATGCAAAACGAGTCAACCTTTATTTGGAAGTTTGGAACAGAATACTACTAAGGTTCCTTGCAAAATCGTGTAATGCCCTGACTTACAAGTCGACATAATTAGATATGTAATTCTTAACTATGCAGTTGTATAGAGATCAGATAATTGGGCTTTTGCAGTACTGAACGAGCTTTTAAGTACTTTCAAGTTGGAGAAACAAATGTCAAGGTAGAATTGATTGTAGTCGTTCAATATCAGTTTTGTAGTTGTTTTTACAAATGCTTCCTGTTTTATTCAAAATGCTTCATCTGATTTTTCAATATGTGGTTCTGATTGTCATACGAGTTTGATCTTCTGGGTGTGATATTTAGAACCTGAGGTAGCCTTGTATTTATGACTCAATGACCTTGATTTGATAGTATTTATGACTCAATGACCTTGATTTGATATATCCATGGCTGGACCGGTTTGTGGTGGAAGCCCAATCAATCCTCAATGATTTGTACTATGTTTCTAATATGTATAACACATGACCAATTAAGATCATCTAACGTCATAAAAGTTGTCTAGGTGTGTGTGTTAGAAAGTGTAGCTCGGGCAGGTACTTTCACATTGGGGGTGTCTAGCAATGTGAAAAGGTCCATCATATGTCTAGACTATTTAGTAGTGGTGGGAGATGACTTAAGTCAATGAGAGATTAAGTCACAGCTATTGATCTTGACTTAGGTTATCTCAACGATTGATTAAGTCCCCATCGTCAGATCTAGATCTTGAGGAGAAGCTCTAAGGGCCAGGATTAAATGAGAGAAAGGCTAGGGTTTATAAAAGGCCAAGAGAGTCTCATTTCTCATTATCACAAGTGATTCTCACCATTTGAGCTAGAGATAGGGAGATCTAAGTGTGATCTAGCAACAAGCTAAATTGTGCTTGCTAGAGAGGGCCGAGTTAGGGCCCTAGAAGTCAGATCTAAGGATAGTGATGGTACACAAAGAGTGAGTGAGCACTCAGGTGTGTCGGGGTAGGGGTCGAGGAATGGAGGCAAGGGACCGCTAGGGAGATAACAACCAGGTGGGCTAGGCTATCAGCTGCATTTGTATTTCCTCAGAAGGGCCATTATCTCAGGACGAGAGCCCTGATTTTATAGCAATAAAATCATCACAGAACTGGTTTTCCCGCAAGGGTTTTTTCAGGGGTTATTTACCCATAAATCTCGTGTGCAATGTGTATGGTTTATGTTTTGTTTTATGCTTCCGTTGCATTTTCGTTGATAACCTAGTTGTGTAGTTAAATGTGATTTTATTTAGAGTTAGATGTCTCGTGCTAGGTTAGGTAAATTCAACATGGTGTTAGAGCTTCAATTTTGAGGAAGTCGGGTTTTGTAATGATTGAGATTATTTAGCGGCGATATTTATTTGTTGCGGGAAATTTTTCTACAGGGGTTGCTGAGGGTAAAATAAAATTTTAAAGAAAGGATGTCGTACGGATCGGTTCGCGTGTTCAAACAGAGATCCGACTGCCTGTGATCGAGAACTAGTGTAAAGGGCTGATGAAAGGTGTGTGCAACAGAGGAAACTGCACGCGTATGAAGTTGTTAAGAACCTAAATAGATCTACCAATATAATTACCACAAATACTGAATACATAATAGATCCACAAAGCAAGATAGAAGAAACCACACTATATTATTACCAAACTCTTGAGGTAGGGCAACACCATACAATGGATCCTATTATGGAAGGGATCCTCTCATGTTCACTTGTCTGTTCAAAGGGGGTTCCTCCTATTGAGCTACAACTCACAATACAATAATTCTCTTCATGTCCCATTACATTGTTTGAACCCCTTTATATAGTGCTGCCATCACCTAAGAACATTTTAGAGGAGGAATCTTCTAGAAGTAGAACCTTCTAAGAAGTCTTCTTACATTTATTATATCTAACTACCAATTTATTATATCTAACTACCATAGTGGGCCTTATTTAATAATATAGTGGATCTAGTCCACCTTACATTGAATGACCTCCACTATTATCACTATGGGCCCTCTGAGCCCCCCCCACTACCTCTCTAGCTACCTTACATTCCATCTCCCTTATGGAAGCATTGTCCTCAACGCTTGATGTACAACCATATACCATGGTCCCATGGATAAGTGTGGACCATAGTGCTGAAGTAGACTAGAGAACCAGAGTCCCGTTGAGAAATGGAAGCCACCATGTTGAAGTAGTCCAACCGCCATTGTAAACCAGGGTCCCATGTCCAATTGTTCATGTGAACCTCACATGGAAGATATCGGCACCTAATAACCAACTAAAAATGATGCTCCCAATACTGATACCTATCATGTGGATCCAAATAAGAATATCCATCCACATAGTGGGAGATGATCAAAGATGAATCTGGAGGGAGCAATACCATTGCAGAATATGTAGGCTGGACGCTGGTAACTAGCTCCTGATGTGGGACATTGATGTTCTCTACAGAAGATGGAGTAGAGTCATCAAATAAAATATGGAAGTGGTTGTCATCCTAGAAATGACAACTATCCATATATCAATCATCGCAATCGGCTTTAAAATCATACCAAACATATATTTCTTGATTATATTCATCTCTGAGGTCCGCCATAACAAATCTTTCCTGCATGTTATCCAATGAATCTTGAATACTACGAAAACTATCATTGAGACCATCTACAAAACTATCCAATCTGTCATTCAATGTGCCAAACAATTGAGCTTTGAATGTTTCAGTAATGTAACATACCCACTACCTAAAATCAAACTATTTCGTTGATTTCTCAACAATGAGAATCCCCGAAGCTTGCAGCAGCGAAATGCCAATCCCGATCCACATGTCTTTATTTCCCTGTCACGGCCTCTTTTTCATGCGCTTGTGACATTTCCCCGACGATAGTTTCGGGGTTTCGTGACCCCTGATGACAAAAGTTCCTGTCCTCTTGAACTCTCGATCTCCGATGAGCAATTTCACTGATACGCGCCCTTTACACGTTAGCCCTCCTGGCTATGCTCTGGTCCATGTGACCACTAATTCATAAGACCACAGCCTTATCCTTCTTTCGGGGTTTTGAACTGCAAAATCCCGGTATGCTCCAACTCCCGTTAGCCCTCCAGGCTAAGCTCGTGGTCCACATGACCTTCCCCCTATATGACCGCAGCCATACCTCCTCATCGGGTTTTCAGACTTTTAAATGCCGCAATGCATTGGCCCACGGGATTCCCGATCCTCCGAATCCTGATACGCTCCAACTTTCGTTAGCCCTCCGGGCTAGACCTTTGGCCCACGTGACCACTATTTCACAGGACCGCAGCCTTGTCTCCTGTCGAGGTTTCGAACATCGCAATGTCAAAATGCCTAAACATTTTGTCCTCGGAATCCCCGATATCCCGATGATCAAAATGCCGATAGACGACTTCTTGTCGGGACTTTCCCCGATGGCTCCGATTGCTGCCGCGTGTCCTCCTCTGATGGACGGTCCTGGTTAACTCTCGGGATTTTGAGACTTAAAATGTCCCGACTTTCACGACCTCAAGAACTCCGATTTCCCGATGTCTAGTGCTCGGATCTCCGGAATGGACGATCGCGTGACACACGTCCTCTCTCAGATGGACGGCCCAGATTTGTGTCGGGGTTTTCAAGGTGGACTTACCCGATCTCCTGTCTACGGGAATGCCGATATCCCGACTCCCGACGCCTCGATCTCCGCCACGTGTCTCCACTAACGGACGGTCCAGATCGCTCCCGGGACTTTTCCTATAGAAATTCTTGATTTCTTGTCATCGTGACTCCCGATTTCACGAACGCCGATATCCCGATGCCTGTCGGAACTTCTGCCTGGCGTGAGAAGGGTTAAACCCCGTGCACCTCTTGTCCGATCTGACGGCTGACGAGATTTCTGAATGAGATCCAACGGCTCACGATCTCTCCCTTCTGTGCACTTCTTCCACTACTTCGTGGATGTGGAAAGATCAACGGTCCAAATGTTCTCATGGACCTTGGGGGTCTACGATCCCAATTTCCTCGCTATTCACGAGGATAGAGGGAAAAGGGGCAAGGTATGTAACGCCCTTGTTTCTTTCGTCAATCTAACGGTTGTGAATGACCCTGGGTCTTCCGACGGGATCTCATCCGTCGATTCGTTGCTTATTGTTAGATTTTAGGGTAAAATTGCAGAACAACAGTCTCTTTTAAATTTCAAAGCTTAAAACAATTAGATCTGTTGCTCAATCAGAGATAGGACACATAGAGAGTAGGTCTATGAAGGACAACAACAACGTCTGATTACATATGAACATAAACTCAGATCTAAACTCAGAGTATACAGATCTAAACTTAGAGTATATAGATCTAGCCTTCAAACACATAGATCTAAATTCAGAACAAACATGTAGATCTAAACTTAGAAAATATGTGAATATATCTCAGATCTAAGGCAACAATGAACAGATCTGAATACAATAGTGTATCTATAAGACTAAACACATATTTCAGATCCAACAATTCTGTCTAATCATTTCACAACAGATATATCTATAGATCTACATAATGCATACTATATTAAACAATTTTGTAGTTAGATCATATCCAAATCAAAGGGAGATAAACAAGGAGCATACCTGGTACAACAACTTACCTCGAAGATAGCACAGTAACCACAGTAGGTGTAGGTCTGGTTTATTATGCTCAGACAAAGGTTCAGTCCATAGATCTATGATGGATCTCTATACCAAAGAATGTAGGAACTTTCTTGCCACCAAGCACAAGGGTCATAGGGAGAAAACACAATCCCAACAGAGGTAACTAAAATGCCCAAACCCTCACACAGTAGAATCCTTACACAACAGATTTTAGATCAGAAAAATTGGACTGTGTATAAACCCTCATCACAGAACTGAAAGGTTAGGTGTTTCAGTGAATAGGGCATGCCACAAGTTACCCTAGCAAGAGGGCTGCTTACTAGAGGGTTCTCCACACAGCAGAGATAGAAGACTGTTGTTCTAACTGTCCAGAAAAAACACAACAGGAAGGGTGACTGCAACCCTAAATGCTCCAAACGGCTGAACAGAGAAAGGGCCGCAGCTAGTGGCACCCTATGCAACAAAGTGTAGCCGCACCTTGGAGACCTCACATGCATACCATATAAAGGAGGCCGCACCCTTAATATACAACCTGCACCAGTAGAGGAGGGGCCGCATACTTACATCCACACCAAACAGAGGCTGCGACTGCATCAAAAGAGTTTGTGGCTACATCAAAGGGGCTGCGGCTACATCAACTGGAGGCTGCGGCTACATCAACAGGAGGTTGCGGCTACCTCAAAGGCAATCACCAAGAGACCGCAGCTGCAGATCACCAAGAGGCTGCTCCTACAGCAAAATACAAGGGCTGCTCCCACACCTACAAGGAGGCCACAACTAGAAGGTCCCCCACAGCTACAACAGGAGGGCCGCACACATCAAGGGATCATCAAGGAAGGAGACCGCAGACTTAGATAGGCTCCACGCTATCACAAGAAGAAAGAATAATGGATGAATAGGTGTAAGGGGGGGTTTCTTAAATAGTTCTTAGAGTAGGGTTAGGGCTAGTTAAGTTAATTAAAGAGCCACATGTTTAAATTCCAAATTTAAACATGTGACAATTATTTAACTTTAAAACATTACCCCTAATAAACCAACAACACCCCAAATCAATCAACCAAGGATAAAGGAGGGTTTGCAAGGTGGCATTACTCATTCCTTCATATCACATGGTGAACCTATTACTTTATCATCACTGCATTGGAACTTATCCCTCTTGTGGTTATGTCCTTCTTCAGGGAAGGTCATGTACCATCAAGTACTTGATTTAGAATCAAATAGCCCCAGGACTTTTCCCGGGGTCTTATCCACCAAGGTCAGGGACCAAGGATCAACCCAAGCGTTTAAGCAAGGATTCCCTGGAACACATCCAGAGGCCCTAGAACACATCTAGGGACTTATATCATCAACCACCAAGGAACACATCCAAGGATCAATCCAAGCACCGAGCAAGGATTCCCTGGAAAACATCCAAGGGCCCTAGAACACATCTAGGGACTTATATCATCAACCACCAAGGAACACATCCAAGGATCAATCCAAGCACTGAGCAAGGATTCCCTGGAACACAACCAGGGGCCCTAGAACACATCTAGGGACTTATAACAGCCTGGTCCTAGACCAAGAACCCCAGTCGTATACTGGGGGCCCTAACAAGGGTCTTTTGCCATGGCATTGACTGTTTTGGTCCCAGACCAAGTACCCCAGGAGTGCACTGGGGGCCCTAGATCTCGTCTAGGGTCTTAGCCATCCTCCCGGAGAAATGGCTCTCGCAGCTGCTTATAAATTTAACACTTATCCCTACGCTGCTACCTCAGAATTTTAAGAGGGTCATTCCCCCTCGTATAGGGTTATTAAGACTTGCCCATTCAAGTCCCTTTTCTAGGTTCTTGGTAAACCTTTCGAAGGAGGGAATCTCTGTGAAGAGATCTATACCGGGGCATCCCGGGAGACAGACAAAGGGAAACAAACTCCCGAGGATGGACTGGGAGTCTGACTTGGTTCAACTCATGCATAATTAAATTCATTTATCAACATAAGCCATGCATGGTCTTTCTGTTATAAACATATATCTAACATTTCTTATCAAAACACTGCACATACATTCTTATACTGTAATCGTTCACAATTTCACAGTTTATGAGCATATATATTAGCATATGAATTTCAAGATGCAATATGAAAAACACTTATCAGAAATAACATCAGAAGTGGGTGCGACTGCTGAGAGGGGTGCTCGTTTCCACCCAACCGTAGGCGTAGCGACTCCCAGCGGATTTACCACTAGCCACCCCCGAGCTGAGACCACGATGCTATGAGACTGCGTCTCTCTGTCTGCCAGTGACCAGGAGCGAAGGTTGCAATCCTTCCTCTCTGCTATCACTCACTCTGCATAATGCTAGAGTTCCCCTCGTGTCTGCCCCTTCTAATCGCTTCTTCCCCACGCCTTATCCTCTTGCGAGGTTGCGTGTGGCGCGATTACCCTCGCGCTGATCAGGCCTGACGGCTTTACGGATAGGCGGTTCACCTCCCCATCCCTCATTAAGCCATCAACCTGCCAGCCTGCGAGGCATTAAATTTAGGGCCAGCGAGCCGCTTTTGGTTCTTCGGGCCAGTGGAGTCCAAATACGATATTAATTCTTGGTGAAAGTTAACGCCACCTTTCCAGGTGCCCTCCACCGCCATCGTGGTCTCTTTTTCTGCACATCCCCTCTCAGCAGTCTTGCAATAAATTCAAAATGTTATTCACATTCATTGACCTCTTCCTCAAGGTCCATTTACATCACATATTCTCATTTATGAGTTTGCCATAGTTCTTGGCCAGTCCAGTTATATTTACAAGCTGGGGGAAACAGGGTGTTACAAGTAATCTGTAGAATTTCTTTGAAGGTTTGAGAAGAAATAACCATCTGAGCACCCTATGAAAATTTATGAACTTTGCAGTCTTGTCGCCATCACAGAAAAACCCAAAAAATAGAACAATAAATTATTGTAGAAAATCGTGGCGTTTTCTGGAAAAACCCTGAAAAACTGTTGAATTTAAAATGCTCATAACTTTACTTTCCGAACTCCGTTTCGACTGATTGTTTTTTGAAATTGAGTGAAATTGTGAGAAAAACTCAGATCTGTAATTTGTTTGGTCAAATTCGGCCTCTAGATGCTACATAAATAAAAAAAATCACGTCGCCATCCACGGAAAAAACCTTGAAAATTTGCAGATTTTAAAACTTCAATATCTTGACTTTTCGGACTCCGTTTCAGATGATTTTGTTTTCCAACTTGGGTGTTTTTCTGTGAGAAACTCAAATTTACAACCTGTTTCTGCAAATTTTGCATAGAAATATACCGAAAAGTTCTGAAATGTCGTGGCTCTCTTTTTTTTATTCTAAAAAAAAATCTGCAAAAATAAAAAATATTTGCCCACAATATTTGTCAACGAAAGTGCTCTAATACCACTTGTTAAGAACCAAAATAGATCTACCAATATAATCACCACAAATACTGAATACACAATAGATCCACAAAGCAAGATAAAATAAATCACACTATATTATTACCAAACCCTTGAGGTAGGACAACACCATACAATTGATCCTATTATGAAATAGATCCTCTCTTGTTCACTTGCCTCTTCGAGGGGGCATCCTCCTATTGAGCTACAACTCACAATACAATAATTCTCTTCACGTCTCGTTACATTGCTTGAACTCTTTTATATAGTGCTACCATCACCTAAGAACATTCTAGAGGAGGAATCTTCTAGAAGTAGAACCTTCTAAGAAGTCATCTTACATTTATTATATCTAACTACCATAGTGGGTCTTATTTAATAATATAGTGGACTTAGTCCACCTTATATTGAATGACCTCCACTATTATCATTATGAGCTCTTTGGCCCCCCCCACTACCTTTCTAGCTTCCTTACATCTGATACCACTTGTTAAGTACCAAATACTTGCATACATAAATACCACGAAGATTCAGAGAACAATATAGAAAACCATAACTTTATTATAGAAACCCTTAAGGTAGGGCAACACCATACAATGGATCCTATTATGGAAGAGATCCTCTCATGTTCACTTGTCTCTTCGAGGGGGCATCCTCTTATTGAGCTACAACTCATAATACAATACTTCTCTTCATGTCCCCTCACATTGCTTGAGCCCCTTTATATAGTGCTACCATCACCTAAGAACATTCTAGAGGAGGAATCTTCTAGAAGTTGAACTTTTTAAGAAGTCCTCTTACATTTATTATATCTAACTATCATAGTGGGTCTTATTTAATAATATAGTGGACCTAGTCCACCTTACATTGAATGGCCTCCACTATTATCACTATGGGCCCTCTACGCCCCCCCCACTACCTCTCTAGCTACCTTACAGAAGTCGAGCCACCGGTAAAGAGAAGCAGGCTTGAGAAAGAAGCCACTGTCGCAAGCAGAACTGTCAAAGACTTGACGATAGGAGTGGACTTGGAACAACCGCAAGTGGCTAAGCAGACCACATGGTGGGAGTGGTCCCAACTGAATGAGTGGGGATACTTAGATGGCTTTAGTGCAGCAGGTAGAGGTAGCTACAATACAGAGGAAGTCGAGTATACAAGTCCAGAGGGAGTATGTCTCTTAGATTCAGAGGGAGAGACCGAAAGAGATGTAGATCATGGAGGAGGCAACTCCAATGCTAGTACCTCCCTCGCTAAGAGGAAGTGTTAGAAAGTGTAGCTCGGGTAGGTACTTTCACATTGGGGGTGTCTAGCAATGTGAAAGGGTCCATCATATGTCTAGACTATTTAGTAGTGGTGGGAGATGACTTAAGTCAATGTGAGACTAAGTCGCAACCGTTGATCTTGACTTAAGTTATTTCAACGATTGATTAAGTCCCCACCGTCAGATCTAGATCTTGAGGAGAAGATCTAAGGGTCAGGGTTAAATGAGAGAAAGTCTAGGGTTTATAAAAGGCCAAGAGAGCCTCATTTCTCATTATCACAAGTGATTCTCACCATTTGAGCTAGAGATAGGGAGATCTAAATGTGATCCAACAACAAGTTAAGTTGTGCTTTCCAGAGAGGGTCGATTCAGGGCCCTAGAAGTCAGATCTAAGGACAGTGATGGTACATAAAGAGTGAGTGAGCACTCAGGTGTGTCGGGGCAGGGGCCAAGGAATGGAGGCAATGGACAATTAGGGAGATAGCAGCCAGGTGGGCTAGGATATTAGCTGCATTTGTATTTCCTCATAAGGGCCATTATCCCAGGACGAGAGCCCTGATTTTATAGCAATAAAATCATCACCGAACTGGTTTTCCCACCAGGGTTTTTCCAGGGGTTATTTACCCAAAAATATCGTGTGCAATGTGTATGGTTTATGTTTTGTTTTATGCTTCCGCTGGGTTTTCGTTGATAACCTAGTTGTGCAGTTAAATGTGATTTTATTTAGAGTTAGTTGTCTAGTGCTAGGTTAGGTAAATTCAACAGTGTGTTATATGAATAGGAAAAATTACTACTTGAAGAGAAAAGATTGCGTTAAAGACAATTGTCATTTCCATGTACGAGAGATTTATATTTGCTGCAAAAAATCAGACTAGATTTTACTGGGAGAAAATTTCATAATAATCGTCACCAGAAGTGGAAACAAAAAAACGTTTGCAAGGTCACAAAGTGCATCAAGATAAGTGTTGGATGTTTTGTATGTTTCATCCTCGACAAACTTGAGTCCACTTTTTCCCTTGCAAATGGAATTTGGTCAAAATTTATTGCACAAAAATAGCTGTAATAGTTAACAATTTAATTAAACAGATTTGATCTCGGTTAGTTTGAGACAATGTTGCATTGACGCAAGGGGTGCAGGTGCAGATATGGGAGAAGGGTTGTCCAGAGTGAAAGCCCATGCAACTCTAAATCTTAAAATTCATAATAGTTTTATCATACGTTGATTTCGACTTTTATGCACCAAACAAGCAATAGTTACCAATGTATAATTTATTATGGCTAACAATTTAATTAAGCATATTTGATCTAGGTTAGTTTGAGACAATATCGCATGGAACCAAGGAGTGCAGGTGTGGGTATGGAAGTAGGTTTGTCAAGAGTGAAAACCCATGCAACTCTTGGTTGAAATTATTTAAATGTTAAAATTTATAATAGTTTTAACGTAGATTGATTTCTACTCTTATGCTCCGAACAGATTAATAACAAAGATATCCACATAAAATGCGATTTATTGATAATATTTCAAAATTACATTACAAAATAGAAAATTTATCTTTTGGCAGCCATATGTATACTCGGGACACTGATAGGTTGGCAGGTTGGCACTATGGATACTTGATCAAGCTTCCTTTAAGCATTGAGCATCCACCAACTATAGGTGCACATTATGACCCAAAGAAGAGAGAAAATCTCTTAAAGTGAAGAGTAGAAGAAATTATACTTGTGTGATGCCATGACATTGTTGTTTATGATTACAACTACGTGAGACATCCTCCAGGACACAGACTAAGTGAGTCGGCCTGTGAGGAAGCCCATGAGTTGGGTGTGCCCATGAGATGGGTGTGTTGTTCCTCTCTGAGACGGAGATGGAACGTTGTGTGCCCCTGTGTGGAGTGAAGAAGCCCATGATTTGGGTGTGTCCATGAGATGGGTGTGTAGTTCCTCTCTGAGACGGAGATAGAACGCTGTGTGCCCCTGTGTGGGGTGAGGAAGCCCATGAGTTGGGTGTACCCATGAGCTAGGTGTGTCGTTCTCTCTGAGACGAAGATGAAACGATGTGTACCCCTGTGAGGGGTGAAGGAGCCCATGTGATGGGTTTACTGTTCTCCTCTGTGTAGAGAGTTGAGACGATGTGGTACTCCAAATGATTCTCTTGTGAGACACAGTGAGATAGATATCTGTTGAGTAGGACGTCACTGTGGATGAGCACAAGTGGACGTGATCCTAGTGGCTGAGCACTAGTGAGTGTGTGTCCAGATGATTCTCCTGTGAGATGCATTGAGATAGAGATCTGTTGACTTGGGCGTTCCTGTGGCTAAGCACAGGTGGACGTACCCCTAGTGGGTGTATGAGATCCCTTGCTATATTGTCTAAGAGTTAGACTTACCTGTAACCCTAATTGTGATGTAAAAGGTACAAGTCGGCCCCACCATAAAGCAAAAGATAATTAATGTAAAAGATAATTAATATGGTAATTATTAATTATATTTTGAGTTATTGAGGTCGACCCTATTGTGCCAATAGACACATCATTTAATGTGACAAGTCTTGTATAAAAAAGGTGAATCCCCATTGAGGACACACACTTATCATTATGTCATCTCATGATTTCAGAAGTTGTGGTCTGAAATTATGAGAATTACAACACCCTCTTGTGTGCTAGGTTTGGTGATGGCGTGGGAGGTCTTTCTCTTGAGAATATAACAAAGGATTGGCTGGGTTTTCTTCCCTTGTTGAGAAGGGTTTCCCAGGATACTTCTTGTGTTCTTGTGCATGGTTATTCTTCTTGTGATCTTGGTTTATTACAACCATTGTGTTGTTGCAAAATGGTTATGGTTCAGTTTATGCTAAACAATAAGAAAAATAATATTGCATCAGCTTACCATAAAATCAACATGGAATTAGAGCAGACTTCAAGATGATCATGTGCACAGTCAAAAAGAAGGCAACCATGGGAGGAGACCTTGCCGTCAGCATGAGGAAAAGAGGGCCGAACCTCTCCTTAAGTGGTAAAGGTTGAGGCCGAACCTCCCTTGAAATTCTGTGGTAAAGGATGAGGATGGTCGTAGCCCAGAAGGAAGAACCTTGTGATAAAAGGAAAGGATAATCAGTGGAACTCTCCACACTCTCCACCAAGAATGGCATACCTCATTAATAATCATTTGAAGAATAAAGTGTTTGGGGATTCAAATTCAGAGGTGAAGATGGTGAAGGAGACCTGTGGCAGCGAACATTTGAGGTAATATTCGGCCTAAGTCTGAGGTAGTGATCAAGGTACAGGTCTGAGGTGGCATTTGGGTACAGATGAGGTGACATTTCGGTACATATCCGAGTTCAATAGTTTGAGGGTAGTTATGTTGCAGGTTCAAGCTCTCCTTGTCAAGAGCAAGTTCAAGTATACTAGGGGTAGAACTGTAGCTGAATATGAAGGATATTTGAGGCACTTCCATTGCAGGTCTGAACCCACTCTTGGAGCAGATCCGAGCTGCTGTTGGTAGCAGTATTATCACAGGTCCGAGTCATCCTTCTAAGGACAATTGATGCAGATCCGTGGCAGAGGAAGCCAAAACCTTGACTATTAAAAGGCACATTTTTGGGCAGTGAAAAGAGATTTTTGGGACGACTTTATGATAGTTTTGAAGTAAACTTAAAAGGGAAAATTTGAAGCAGTTTAGACCCATTATAAGGGCAAATTGAAGGGCAGATTTGAGACAAGTATAAGGGCTGTTCCAATGCAAGTCTAAGGAAGAACATGGCCGAGGTTAAGCACTGTTTTGGAGCGAACCTATTCTAAGTTTAAAGCCTTTTTTTTTTCAAAGTTTGAGCTACATGAGTCTCTTGGCCGAATGTCAGATCTGGTACAGGAGTAACTTTTGGTGAGCCACAGGGGTAACATTTGCTGTGAGTCTTTGGAGCATCCTAAGCAGGTTTCAGGACTGTCTTTGAAGCAATTATCAGAGGTTTTTAAGCAAGAGTTCTAACACAAGTTTCAGAGCAGTTCAAGTGGAGATTTTAGATCTATCTTGGCAAAAGATTTAACTCAGCAAGGAAGCAAAGTATAATGTTTGTATTTTGATCAGTTCAAGGTCATAGTTTGTGCAGACCTAAAGCCACAATGTTGATGCAGATTTCGTTAGATATATGTATGGTACAAGGTGGCTACAGGGTCAAACAAGTCTTCTTATAGAATGCAGCAGTGGCAGGTGGCCACAAGAAGCTACAACAACATAATTTGCCTTCTAGTCTATGACAAACAAGCGAGGAATGCCATTGCTCATCATGACATTGGCAAACAAGCAGAATCTCCATTGGTGTACACTCTCAGGTATGCACTTGTATATATTATTTGCATCATTGTCATAAGGGTACTTGCAGGAGGAAGGAACCCTTGGTGCAATTGTGGATCTAGAGGGATCTCAGTGCATTTAGAAGAACAACACATTGGAAGTGAAGACTCCAGGTTTGATTGTTTTAAATTATCATGCCTCTAACCTACATTTCTAAGGTTGCTACATTACAAGTAGGTATTGTAGCTGTGACAACAATCCTTAAATTGTTTTGATTATAGATATGTACTCATGAATCTCCTCTAGGAGATATTCTTGTCTTGTTTCCTTTCGTTTGTTTTCTTGTTCTAGGCAGGTTTCCTTTCGTTTGTTTTCTTGTTCCAGGCAGGTTAACAACAAAGGAAGATGTTTATCCTTCAGACTTCAGAGGGAGTTACTTGACTCAGAGGGAGTTAAACTAATTGAGAAGAAGGAAGAGACATTACCTTCTCCCCTTCAACAGTTCAAAGGGAGACAACCATTATTCCAGTTGATCCAGCTTCTCAAGTTGATATCCCCAGAGATATTACAGTAGGGCATAAAAGACATGTCTGGGCTCGATAAACTTTGCAAGGGGCAGAGGGACATGCAACCACCCAAGACACATCCCAAGAAAACAAGAGACCAAAGAGATTTTCGAGTTACCTTTCAGCCATGGGCCACATCATTGATTCTGAGCCTTCTTGTCATGGAGAAGCTACAGGTGAGCAGGTATGCCAAGATGCCATGACAAAAGAATATCAGTCTATCTAGAAGAATGATGTATGGAATATTGTTTTGAGACCAAAAGAGAACTCTGTAGTGACTTCTAAGTGGATCTATAAGATCAAGCATGCAGTTGATGGAAGTGTTGAGAAATACAAAGAGAGATTTGTAGCTAGAGGATTCTCACAAACAGAGGGAGTTGTCTATGATGAGACATTTGATCCAGTAGCCCGACACACTTCCATCTGTACTATCATCCATGAGTTGGAAACTACATCAAATGGATGTAAAGACAACCTTTCTCAATGGTGAGATCGCGGAATAAGTTTATATCGAGCAACCAGAGGAATTTGTGATAAACAACGAGAAATATCATGTATACAGGTTGAAGAAAGCTCTGTATGGACTAAATAAAACACCTCGTGCTTGGTACGAGAAGATGGATGGATTCTTGATGAGTTTGGGCTTCATCAAGAGTGTTGCCGATCCAAACCTATGTTATCATATTATTGGTGACGAGTGCCTGGTCTTGGTCTTGTATGTGGATGATTTATTCCTTACCGATTCAGAAAGACTTATTGTTGAATGCAAGCGAGCATTGAATTATGTTTTCGAGATGAAGGATCTGGGTATGATGCACTACTTCTTGGGACTAGAAGTATGGCAGAGAACAGATGAGATTTTCTTGAGTCAAGGAAAATATATAGTGGAAATATTCAAGATGATGGACTGCAAATCCATGCCTACACCAATGATGGTGAACTTGAAGAAGATGAATGAGGCTTCTTCTGATTCAGATGAGATTGATCCACATGTGTACCGACAGTTAATTGGATCATTGATGTATCTGGTTAACACTAGACCTGATATATGCCACTGCAGATTGGGCAGGGAGCATAGTGGACCGAAAGATCACATCCGATTGTTGTTTTACCTTGGGGTCTGCCATGGTTCCCTGATGCAGCAGGAAACAAAGCTCTGTGGCCTTGAGTACCGTAGAAACAAAGTATATAGCATTGAGTGTGGCAATCCGCGAAGTAGTATGTCTTCACAAGCTTCTAACAAATTTATTTGATCATGAGATGGATCCTATTATTATTCATTGTGATAACCAGAGCTATGTGAAGCTCTCTGAGAACCCTGTGTTTCATGATAGATCGAAACACATTGAGATAAAATATCATTATATCAGAGACATGGTGCAAAGGAAAGCAGTACACGTGTAGTACCTTCCTACACATGAGCAAATTGCAGAGATCTTCACCAAACCTCTTGCCAAGACGAAGTTCGAGTATTTCTGTGAGAGACTGGCTTGGTGGAGAATACCTCCCTAGCTGAGAGGGAGTGTTGATGATTATTGCCAAGACGAAGTTCGAGTACTTCCGTGAGAGATTTGGCCTGGTGGAGAATGCCTCCCTAGTTGAGAGGGAGTGTTGATGATTACAACTGCATGAGACATCCTCCAGGACATAGACTGAGTGAGTCGGCCTGTGAAGAAGCCCATGAGTTGGGTGTGCCCATGAGATGGGTGTGTTGTTCCTCTCTGAGACAGAGATGGAACGTTGTGTGCCCTTGTGTGGGGTGAGGAAGCTCATGAGTTGGGTGTGCCCATGAGATGGGTGTGTAGTTCCTCTCCGAGATGGAGATGGAATGTTGTGTGCCCCTGTGTGGGGTGAGGAAGCCCATGAGTTGGGTGTGTCGTTCTCTCTGAGACGAAGATGAAACGATGTGTACCCCTGTGAGGGGTGAAGGAGCCCATGTGATGGGTTTACTGCTCTCCTCTGTGTAGAGAGTTGAGACGATGTGGTACTCCAGATGATTCTCCTGTGAGACACAATGACATAGAGATCTATTGAGTATGACATCACTGTGGATGAGAACAAGTGGACATGATCTTAGTGGCTGAGCACTAGTGAGTGTGTGTCCAAATGATTCTCTTGTGAAACACAGTGAGATAGAGATCTGTTGACTTGGACGTCCCTGTGGCTGAGCACGGGTGGACGTGCCCCTAGTGGCTGAGCACTAGTGGGTGTATGAGATCCCTTGCTATATTGTCTAAGAGTCAGACTTACCCTTAACCCTAATTGTGATGTAAAGGGTAAATGTCGACCCCACCATAAAGGAAAACATAATTAATGTAAAATATAATTCATATGGTAATTATTAATTATATTTTGAGTTATTGAGGTCGGTCCTATTGTGCCAATAGACACATCATTTGATGTGATAAGTCTTGTATAAATAAAGGTGAATCCCCATTGAGGAAACACACTTATCATTATGTCATCTCATGATTTTAGAAGTTCTGGTCTGAAATTATGAGAATTACAACACCCTCTTGTGTGCTAGGTTTGGTGATGGTGTGGGAGGTCTTTCTCTTGAGAATATAGCAAAGGATTGGCTGGGTTTTCTTCCCTTGTTGAGAAGGGTTTCCCATGATACTTCTTGTGTTCTTGTGCATGGTTATTCTTCTTGTGATCTTGGTTTATTACAACCATTGTGTTGCTGCAAAATAGTTATGGTTCAGTTTATGCTAAACAGTAAGAAAAATAAAAATGCGTCAGCTTACCATAAAATCAACAATTGTGAACCCCTAGATTGCTTACGCAATTAGAGGGTTAAGATCCAACGAGATTCCATTAGGCTGGTTCCATTACAAATGCATCTAGACATTTACAATGATCAAAACCTGTTTCAAAGCTAATGCCACTATAGTTAGAGAAAATTGTTAAGAATAACAATTTTCTTTTTCCAAGAACTTGAGATTGGAGAGCTGGCATGATAGAGATGTTTATATATTCAAGTTCCTTGTAAAAAGCTAGTCTAATGGGACTATTTTTCTCTATATGTGAGATGATTATTCTTGCTTGCTTTTTGTGTTTTTTGGAAGAAGAATACATTTTGGGCATGTAGTTTCGATGGATGAAAGAGTGATGAGTCAAGATCAATGTTGTGCAGGTGGATTGTCTCCTAGAGTGACATGTATAAACTTGTTGGAGGATGTCCATTTGGCTAGAGAAGTCTAAGTTTGACTCATGTCAAGACTCTAATTCGAGTGGCTATGTTTAGGTTTATTTTTGCCAAGTTTGACTTTCCAAAATTTGATTCCATATGCTAGATTTGACCACTCCACAACCTAGTTTGACCTCTTCGGTATATTTGGCATGTGCTAATTCTATCTAGCCTAAATTTAAGTATTAAATAAATAGTTTTATGTTGAGAAATGCAACTCAAGTAGGAACTTCTTGCACAGGTTCAATGTGAACATGGAGGAAGTGGTTCAAGACATTTCTTTGGTGACCACCTTGGAAAGGTAATCATTAATTCTATCTTGTAATTTCACCTGGAAAATAAAAAATAAAAGTGAAAGTCTAATGTTTTGAAGTCAACTAGCCTTAGGAATCTAAATGAAATGTTCTTGAAGTTTTAGAACATTAATGACTTAGACTAGAATTCAATTTTAGTTGTACATCTTATGATCAAGATAAGTGGCAACTAGGATTGAGGAAATTAGTTATCATATCTCAAAGCATAAATATGACAAGATAGGAGGAATCTCACACACATGTGACGAGATCAAGAGAGCTGGAGGAAGGAATAGTGCATTAGGAAGAGAAGAAGTGTTAGATTTTCATTAGTTTTCGTTAACATTAGATTTACCATAGCATTTTTATCTTCTTTTTGTTGATGTTTTGGTCGCCGCGGGAGGTATTAACCTCCATGGATAAACCTTTGACTAGAATAGAATATTCCGGAAGCAAGAGAAAACCTAAGCAGATGTGTGAAAACCCTGGAAGACAAGTCGACTCAACAACATAAGTAATATTGACGTATTATATGCAAAAAGGACAGGTCGGCCCTGCTTGAAGAGACACATGTTCACCTGGCTAGATTAATATGAATAGAAGGTGCTTGAGCTCATTTGGCAACACACTCACACTCAACAAAGTGGTGTGCAAGTCTAGAGGAAGAGTGCAGCTGCAACGACTATAGCTAGGTACTGGTCTTTGTCTGTGGTTCGGGACTTTCTGCTTGGTGCGCTACCTTTGGAGAAAGGTGCACTCTCTCTCTTGGTTATCTGTTGGGTCTAGTGCTGCTTCCTGGAATCATTCTTTCTGTCAAAGGTTAAGGTGCTCGGGGGTGGCCTTGTGCCTATGGTTGGATGACAATGCTGTGACATTGTCCATGGTTAAACGAGCACAATATTCTAACAGGTTATGGGACCACACCACCTTCAGAATAGTCTAACCACTGTAAGGTAGATTCACAACTCTCTGTCAAGCTCGTTGTAGGTTGCAGTGTCGGTTCCTTCATGCCATTTGCAGCACCAATTGCAGTGAAAGTTTCTGTGAAGTACTAGGACTAATTTTTGGTTATCCTAGTGCACCCTAACCCAACGCATCTCCTGGTGCCCTCAACCATAAAAAATGTCAAAGTTGAATTTTTGGGTCAAAGTCAATGTTTCACTGGTCAAATTCAAGGTTTGATTGGTCAAAGTCAAAAGAATGGTCAAGGTCAAAGTCAAAGACGATCATGACTTCCTCCATAAAATTAGAGTGGTGCAACAAAAGCATGGTCTCTTGGTAGATCATGGAAGATAAGGATTGACATCATCCTTGCAAATAACAAAGGGAAAAATTATGGAACCATAGACTGAAGAGCATGCGTCAAAGGATGAAGAGTTTGATTTTTGGAGCTTCCAAGCACATGAACGTGGAGTAGGAGAAACAATAAAAAACAACTACTGCAGATCTGAATCTCTGGAAAGAGAAGGGATCTTTGTCCAAGAAACAATCGTAGAGCCAGAAAGATCTCAGATCTAATACATTCAGAGGAACAACACACTCTCCAGGTTGGAAAGAATACTTGTCTCAGAAGAAAAGAAACTCAAGCGGAACAATAGCCAGACTCCAGGTTTGCATATCAGGTTTGATATTTTTATCGCTGTTGAAGTATTGCAATCATTTAGATTTCATTAATGCTAGGAACAAATGAATACTTAATAGCATGTACTATTAATATAAATTCTTATTGTACTTAATTGCAATATGAACTAACATCTCCTCTAGGAGATATTTCTTGTTCTTGTTCTCAGGCAGGACACCTTGGTAATGCTATAATGAATTACCATGAAATTGATATGTTCTTATATAAAATGCTATTATATTGGAAATACTTTTGCTCTTGTTGTTTCTATTTCAGGCAGGTTATCCTACGTATTCCAGGAAGGTTATCACAGAAAATCAAGACTTGAAAGGACTCAAAGGGAGTCAATGATCAGGAAGAAGTAAGGTTTCGTGACACTTTGCAGGATGCATAGGGACATGCAACAGACAAAAGTGTGGTTCGAGGATTCTCTCAGTTAAAGGGAGTTGATGGTAGAATTCAAAAATAAAGATCTTGTAGGCCTTTGTGCCGAGTTGTAGGCCTTCCTGTTGAGTTGTAGGCCTTTGTGTTGAGTTGTAGGCCTTCGTGCCGAGTTGTAGGTTTTGTGTCGAGTTGTAGGCTTCGTGGCGAGTTGTAGGCCTTTGTGGCGAGTTGTAGGCTTCGTCTCGAGTTGTAGGCCTTTGTGCCAAGTTGTAGGCCTTCGTGTCGAGTTGTAGGCCTCGTGCCAGGTTGTAGGCTTCATGTTGAGTTGTAGGCTTCATGCCGAGTTGTAGGCCTTGTGCAGAGTTGTAGGCTTTATGCCGAGTTGTAGGCTACTCTAGTGAGATGGTCTAGTATGTCGAGTTGTTGCTACACCAATGAGACCGTCTGGTACGCTAATGGCATAGTCGAGAACCTGTATGGTTGTGATGGTGTTGCTTGTAATATGATCTAGGTGATCATGATATAGCTTGTGTAGCTCTAGTGATGCTATCGGTCTGCAAGACCATGTAGGTCTTTCCCATGCCATGTGAGATGGATGGATAATGATGATAGTAATGATGATACTCAAGACATGGGTGAGCACGTCATGTGGGTGTAGTCCATGACAGTGATGGTGACACACACTACGAGATGTAGCTCTAGTGTTCTCTAGTGGGTTGTGGCCCCTAGATGAGATTGACAGGTCCACATGGGTGTAGCCATGTGTGACATAATGGTGCTACCAGTCGCATGGTCTGTGTAACCATGACGAGAGGATCATGGCATAGCGAGCAAGGCTACGAAGACTAGAAGGGAACATCATGGTTAAATACATCCCTAACTAAGAGGGAGTGTTGATATTTTGGTCACTGCGGGAAGTATTAACCTCCATGGATAAACCTTTGACTATAATAGAATATTCCAGAAGCAAGAGAAAATCTAAATAGATGTGCGAAAACCTTGGAAGACAAGTCGACTCAGCAGAAGAAGTAATATTGAAGTATTATATGCAGAAAATGACAGATCGGCCCTGCTTGAAGAGACACTTGTTCACTTGGCCAGATTAGTATAAATAGAAGGAACTTGAGCTCATTTAGAAACACACTCACACTCAAGAAAGTGGTGCACAAGTCTAGAGGAACAATGCAACAGGGTACTAGTCTTTGTCTGTGGTTTGGGACTTTCTACTTGGTGCACTACCTTTGGAGAAATGTGTTCTCTCTCTCTCTCTCTTGGTTATCTGTTGGGTCTAGTGTTGCTTCCCGGAATCATTCTTTTTGTCAAAGGTTAAGGTGCTTGGGGGTGGCCTTATGCCTATGGTTGGGTGACAATGCTGTGACATTGTCTATGGTTAAACGAGAACCCTTTTAACATTCAATAATAATATACTGAAATATATAAGCAACAGATAAACAAGCACAAGAAGAGACAATGATTTATCCTGGGAAAACCCCAAACTAGAGGAAAAACCCAACCAACGTTTCTTAGAGAGAATATTCCAATACAACCATGAACAAGCTCTAATCACAAGGGCAAACCGACAATGAAGAACCTTGATAACAAATACTTATCTCTTCTTATTGTCAAACCCTAGCGAGGGTAGACAACTAATCAACACCACATAACTGACACCAAGATAACACACCACAACGCTGGCATCAAGATAGGCGCATCACTAGAACTGGCACCATAGAGCTGACGCCACTGGTAACTGGTAAATGCAATTGCTACTCCAACTGATAACTGGTACAAAGAAATTGAGCAACACCACACAACCTTAGCGCAACTCCTCCAGAGGTAGCACCCAAGAGAAATCACCAAGATCCACCAAGAATATCCTTCCCCAAGTGGGGCACACTTTCCAAGAGAACCAGAGACCAGAAACAATGAAATTGCTGCAACTGCATCTACCTAGTGCGCACTCCAGAAGGAGAACTGTCTAATTGTACAAATGAACTGACCCAGACTTGTATTTATACTAATCTGGGCACCAGTGTAGGGCCAACTTCTTATTTTGGGTCTTCAACTTTACTTTATTATTTCTGTGGGCTGACTTCTCTTCCGGGAAATTATATTTCTACTTTATTATTATTTCCTATGGGCCGACTTCTCTTCTTTGGTCTTCTATTTCACTTTATTCTTTTCCGGGGTGTTCTTCAACTGTTCAATGGTCTTCCTTTGACTTCTTGGAATCTTCTTCTTCTCTAAGAAAAGTTGTCTAGGAGGGAATACATCTCGCAACTACCAAAACATCAACACTCCTTAGCTAGGGAGGTATTCTTCCACAATGTTTTCTTGTAGTAGTCCACTGAATACCCTACAATCATCTAGTAGCCCCAAGGCTACCACCATGCATCAATATCTCCATCCTCTGCCATAGTCTATATGACTATGCTGCAATCAACTAGTAGAATTAAGCTACTGCCACGCTCTCCAACAATCAACTAGTAGCACAACGCTGCCACCATGCTGTCACGACTACATAGCAATCAACTAGTAGCATTGAGCTACTACTATGCCATCGGTAGCTTGAATCATCCGTCACGGTCCCCAAGACTATGATGTAATCATCCAATAGCACACAACTACCCATACTGTTCAGTAGTACACAACTACTACCGTAGTCTAGTAGTACACAACTACTGCCATAGTCCTCCTGACTGTGTTGTGATGTTCCTTCTTCTTTTCTTGTAGTCTTATTCACACCCATCCACCTCTCATGGTATGGGAAAGACTACCTCCATAGCCCCATTCACACCTAGCCACCTCACATTGCTTAGGCAAGGCTATCCCATGGTCCAAGACCATGCTCCAAGTCTTATTCGCACCTAGCTACCTTGCATGGCATAGGAAAGACTTGCCACAAGTCTTATTCACACCTAGCCACCTCACATGACATAGGTAAGACCTGTATCGGGCTGTGATGTTTCTCCTCTCGCAGTAGTCTTATTTGCACCTACCCACCTCACATGGTGTAGGCAAGACTACGACCATAGCCCCAATCACACCTAGCCACTTGACATGGCTTGAGCAAGGCTACACCATGGTCCCAATCACACCTAGCCACTTCACATGGCGTAGGAAAGACTTGTACCATGCTACTCATTACTCCTTCAGTCACTTCACATGACTGATCTGGGAAACCCTTGTCCAAAGGGGGAGCCCGCTGTAGGAGAAACATCAAGCCTCCCTCTCAACGAGGGTGGACATTCTGCATCACGCCAAGCTTGTCTCTGAAGTGCTCATACTTGCACTCTAGATAGAGGCTTGGTGAGAATGT
This sequence comes from Picea engelmannii, assembly GCA_009831015.1. Classification (NCBI taxonomy): domain Eukaryota; kingdom Viridiplantae; phylum Streptophyta; class Pinopsida; order Pinales; family Pinaceae; genus Picea; species Picea engelmannii. The sequence goes on along the minus strand of ML780771.1, from coordinate 708,126 downwards.
TCGTTATTTGCTCATTAATGGATATGTAACAGAGCTCCACAACGCCTCTCTGCACCATGTCTCAGATGTAGTGGTATTTGATCTCTATATACTTCGACTTGTCATGAAACACATGATTCTTTGACAGCTTCACGGAACTTTGATTGTCACAATGTATCAAAGTTGGCTCCAACTCTAGATCAAATAACCTTGCAAGAAACTTCCGGAGCCACACTACTTCACGGATTGCAACATTGGCTGCAATATACTATGCCTTTGTTGTACTGAGTGCCACTGACGTCTGCTTCCTACTCAACCATGAGATCATGCTTGATCCCAAACTGAAGCAACACCCTGAGGTGATTTTCCGGTCCACTGCACTCCCTGCCCAGTCAGAGTTTGTATAACTCCGCGACTGCACATCTCCATTCGAGACATATCTTAATCCATATCCGATTGTACCATGTAGTTACCTCAACACATGTTTTGCAACTATCCAATGTGCATGTCTAGGCTCAACCATGTACTGACTTAAAGTTCTCACTGCAAAACATATGTTCGTCCTGGTGTTAACCAGGTACATCAAGGATCCGATCCACTGTCTGTACATCGTGGGATCCACCAAATCTGAAGATGAATCACTCAAGAGCTTCAAGTTTGTCATCATAGGTCTGGCCATGGACTTGCAGTCCATCATCTCAAATATCTGCAGGATCTCAACAATGTATTTTCCTTGGCTAAGGAAAATCTAATCTGGCCTCTGCCACATCTCCAATTCTAAGAAATAATGCATCAGACCTGGATCCTTCATCTCGAACTCTGAAGTGAGTTCCCTCTTGCATCCATTTGTGAGCTTCTCATCCCTTGTAAGAAACATGTCATCCAATATCAAGGGGAAACCATCCCCAAGCTCATCAAAATAACTGTCTGGCATATCTCGCCCTGGGTGCCTGCTTAAGCCCATACAAAGCCTTCTTCAATCTACATACATGAGACTCCTCACGTATCTTGTGGCTACTCTATGTACACTTTTTCTGGACACTGGAGCAAGTGTTGTGTCATAATCCTCTCCCTATTGCTGGGAGAATCCTCTGGCCACAAATCAAGCTTTGTACATCTCTATGCTGCCATCTGTAGCATGCTTGATCTTGTAGATCAACTTGTAAGTCACCACTGAGTTCCCTTCTGGTCTTGGAACCAAGGAAAAAATCCATATCCCAGTCCTTTTGACTGGCTTCCTCCTCTGTTATTGTAGCAAAGTCTATTGAAAAAAGGGAATCCTCCCAAGAGATCTCACATCTCCTAGAAGTCTTTGAAGCTACGATCTAGCCTCCTCAACTCATGGCATCTGTCTGTCAATCCTGGATGACATCTCTCTCTTCCATTTGAATCCGAGGAGGAATACTTTTTGAATGAAAGTCTCTAAGCCACAGGCTCACTCTGAGATCAGGCTCACTCTAAGATCATACTCACTCAGAGTCTACATGCTCCCTTTGAAGCTTGACTCCCTCTAAGTCTATATAATCTCCTGAGCCATATGCTCCCTCTGCATGTGATGACCTCCTCTGAAGTCTGATCTCTTATGAATTATCCTGGGGAGGCTGCTCCTCCCTATTGGATCCCGAGGGCTGACTCCCTCTAAACTCTAGCTCCTTCTGAGCTGGTACTTGGTGGGGCCGCCTGCCTCAACACTGGTGGAGCCATCTGCTCCTTCTCATGATATGGCTCATCAATGCCATATATATGTATCCCCTTTGCATATTGCTGTTAAGGTTTAATCTATTATTAGAGTTCTTTGCATTTCAATAGACAACAACAACATAAGATAGGATCACTGAGAAATACACAATCAAAAGAGACACATCATTTATCCTAGGAAACCCTCAATGGGAATAAAACCCTGCAAAAACTTCCTTATTATAGATAGCCAATACAATGCCAAGAGATAACTCAAACAAATACATAAAGTCCTCTCTCAATAATGCGCCTCTCTCTCTCTCTCTCTCTCTCTCTCTCTCTCTCTCTCTCTCTTCTCCAACTGCAACTCTGAAACTTGTCTCTCAATGAACAAGTGAGTGTGTGTCTAAGTGAGGCGCTAGCCTCCTTATTTATACAATTCTGGCACGCGTGGAAGTGTCTCTTCATTGGCAGGGCCGAATTCTCAATCTGGGTGGTTATAACCACCTTTAATATATTCTAGGGCCTCTTTAATATATTTTGGGGTCGACTTCTTATCCTGCTTATTACAATTATATTTTGACCAATCCGCAAAAGGGGATTTGGTCCTTTACAATAGCCGATATGATCAATCCGCAATGGGGATTGATCTAATGAATAATTCCACAATAATAATTAGAATACACTTTGCAGTTACATTATTTCAACAATCCCCCTTAACAAGAAGGGTATTCTTCAACAACATCAGGCAAGAGAGGGGACAACATCATCAACACCATCAAGTGGGTGAGAGGACAACATCATCAATATCATCTTGGAACATTGACTGGCGTATCTATAAATCATCAGAAGTTTTTCTCATCGGCAACATCGTCATTCTCAAAGGAATGAAATCATCATCTGCATCAATATGGGTTAGTATAAAACTAATACATCATCATCATAGCACGAGGCTGGTCACATCATCACAGCACGAGGCTGACTCATCATCACAATACTGGACTAGCTTTACGTCAGCTATCAAGCTGGAAGCACAATACTTGTCTTTCTTTTCGTCACAACAATCAAGCTGGAAGCACAATACTGGACTGGCTTTACGTCACAGCTGTCAAGCTGGAAGCACAATACTTGTCTTGCTTTTCATCATAGCTATAGTGCTGGAAGCACAATACTCGTCTTGTTTTTCGTCACAACTATATACTGGAAGCAAGGTACTAGACTGGCTTTACGTCACAACAATTAAGCTAGAAGCACAGTGCTAGACATATCTCAACACAACAACTAGACTTTCTTTATGTCACAACGGTTAGGCTGGAAGCACAGTACTAGGCACATCTCAACACAACAACTAGACTGGATTTATGTCGCAACGGTTAAGCTGGAAGCACAGTACTAGGCACATCTCAACACAATAACTAGACTGGATTTACGTCACATCGGTTACGCTGGAAGCACAGTACTAGGCACATCTCAACACAACAACTAGACTTGCTTTATGTCAGAGCAGTTAATCTAGAAGCATAGTACTAGGCACATCTCAACACAACAACTAGACTGGCTTTACGTCACAACGGTTAAGATGGAAGCACAGTACTAGATATATCTCATCACAACACTACTCCCCCTTTCGAGTAAGGTCCTTTCGGACTATACCAAGCTTATCTCGAAAGTACTCAAACTTTACAAGAGATAGAGGCTTGGTCAACACATCGACAACCTGTTCATCCATGCTAACGTACTGGAGCTTTATGGCTCCTCTCTGCACCATGTCACAGATGTAATGATATCAAATCTCTATGTGCTTTGACTTGTCATAGAATACGAGATTCTCTGTCATCTTTATGCAGCTTTGGTTGTCACATAGGATCATGGTTGCTTCCATCTCTAGGGAAAATAGACCAGTGAATAACTTACGAATCCATATAACTTCGCAGCTGGAAGAACACGCAACAATATATTTTGCTTCCGTTGTACTGAGAGCAATGTTAGATTGCTTCCTACTCTGCCATGAGATCATGGCTGATCCCAAATTGAAACAACATCCTGAAGTGCTCTTCCTGTCAGAGACACTTCCAGCGCAATCTGAATCAGTGTATCCACTTAGTGTGAAATCATGATCTCCATCATAGCTGAGACCACAATCTAATGTACCTTTAAGGTACCTCATCACATGTTTTGCAGCAACTAGGTGAACATGTCTGGGTTCTACCAGAAACTGACTCAAGGTGTTCACAGAAAAACAAATATCTGGTCTGGTGTTCGTCAGGTACATCAATGATCCAATGATCTGTCTATACAATGTGGCATCAATCAATTCTGACTAAGTGTTGACCAGTAGCTTCAACTTCGTTTCCATGGGTGTATTCATGGACTTGCACTCTAACATGTCGAATCTCTTCAGAATTTCGACTGCATACTTCCCTTGGTTAAGGAATATCCTCTCTGGACTCTGCCATACCTCAAGACCTAAGAAATAATGCATTAGGCCAAGGTCTTTCATCTCAAATTCTGAGGCGAGCCTCTTCTTACATTCGATGACGAGCTTTTCTTCTCCAATTAAGAATAAGTCATCCACATACAACAATAATATTACTGGCTCATCGTTCATAACCTTGAAGTAGAGGTTAGAATCTGCTTTACTCTTGGTAAAGCCCAAGCTCGTCAGGAAACTGTCTATCCTGCCATACCAAGCTCTAGGAGCTTGCTTCAATTTGTACAGAGCCTTCTTCAGCTTGCAGACATGAGACTTCCTGTCTTCAACTTCAAATCCTTGAGGTTTCTCTATATACACTTCTTCTTCGATGACACCATTTAGGAAAGTTGTCTTTACGTCCATCTGGTGTAACTTCCACTTCATCTTGGCTGCAAGTGCTATGATGGTTATGATCGAAGTGTGTCTGGCTACATGAGCGAATGTCTCTTCATATTCAATGCATTCCTTTTGAGAAAATCCACGAGCGACAAATCTTGCTTTATACTTCTCAATACTTCTATCAACAGTATGTTTTATTTTGAAGAGCCATTTGGAAGATACCACATCCTTGCTCTTTGGTCTGGGAACTATTTCCCATACATCATTCTTTATTATGGATTGGTATTCTTCTGTCATAGCATCTGCCCATTTTTTCTTCTAAATGGATTCTTCAAAGCAAGTAGGCTCTTTCTCTAGGAGATCACACATCAAAGCCATATAACTGGAGAATGGATTAGGTTTCTTCACATGTCTCGTGGTTCCTTTGAGAACACCATATTTCTCTCCATATTGAATAAGCTCTCTTGCCCAAGCATGCTTTCTTTTATGGGAGATCGTCATTTGAGGAGGTTCTTGAAATTCTACTATGTCATGATCTTCTAGAATTTCCTCGTTAGGGGAAGTAACAACTTCCCTCACTGGTTTTGCAGCTCTGGGAACCTCCCTCATTGATTCTGCAACTCTGGGGATTACGGGTTCCTCTTCATATACTTGTTCAAGCTGACATCTTCCCGATTTCTTGAGTGCTGCATCTTCATCAAAGGTCACATCCCTGCTGATCTCGATGTGATGGTGACCTGGTATATAAATCCTGAAGGCCTTGGAGACCTCACAGTATCCCACAAATATTCCCTTCTTTCCTGAAGGGTCCAACTTGTTTCTTTTCTCTTTCGGAATATGTATAAATACTGGGCAACCAAATATTTTGAGATGGCTTACCTCTGGCTTCTTTCTGGTGAACATCTCTTCTGGGGTCTTGAACCCAAGTGCACTATGGGACAATCGGTTTTGCACATATACTGCTATCATTGCTACTTCTGCGCATAAGCACATTGGAAGATCTTGATCATGGTCTTCACTGCTTCCATTATCGTTCTGTTCTTTCTTTCTGCCACACCTTTTTGTTGAGGATTGTAAGGAGTGGTGAGCTCCCTCTTGATCCCAACATCTTTGCAGAAACTCACAAACTCTTTTGAGGTGTATTCTCCTCCATTATCTGACCTGAGTATCTTGATCTTTCTTTCTTTAAGATTCTCTATCAAGGCTTTGAATTCCTTGAATTTACTGAATACTTCATCTTTTGATTTCAAAAAGTACACCCAGGTCTTACGAGAATAATCATCAATAAAAGATACATAGTATACATACCCACTGATGGAGGATGATGGCATTGGGCCACACACTTCTGAATGAATGAGTTCTAGGGCTCCTTCTGCTTTGTTGTCTCTCTTCGGAAAAGGGTTCTTGATGTTCTTCCCTTGTGCACATCCACTGCACATGCCTTCATGGTCAACCTTGAGTTTTGGTAGACCTGTGACTGCTTTGCATACGTATGGTAGCACCTTGTAGTTGACGTGGGCTAATCTTCTATGCCGAAGTTCACATGGATTCTCAATAGCATGGGTCATGGTAGCTTCTGAGTGACCCTTTAGCTTATACAAGCCACCTTCTTCTTTTCCAATGATGATTGCTTTTAAGGTTTCTCCTTTAGTACGTTGCCTTCTGCAATCTTCACTATAGCTTCCTCAGGGTTATTACCTGTGACCTGGAACAAGGTCAACAAAACAACAAGCAAGAGTAATATCCATTTGATAATATAAAGCAATAGCACGAACAATCATCACAGTAGCTCCTTTAGAGCTATCACTTGTAACTTGTCTGAAACAAAGATTAAAGGTAAGGAATATAATACGAAATGGGGTCAACATTCTCATAGTGTTGTGATCAAACATTCCTCTAGGGAAACCTGGAACTAACACAAGAGATTTCTCCTGGAACCTGGAGTCTTGTCCTTGAGTGTGCTGCTACTTTCCTTCCAAGTCTCCTTTACTCAAGATGACAAGTGTTTTCTTCAACCTGTTTTTTGTACTAGGAGAATATGCTCTCTTGACAGAAGGCTAGGTTAGAGAATAAAATCTATGATCTCTACTTTAATCCATCTAATAATTTGATCATAGCTTCAACATGCAACACTGATCAAAATAATGTCATAACAAATAGATGCATATCAGAATAATCAAACCCGAATAAACTCTATGATCTCTACTTTAATCCATCTAATAATTTGATCATAGCTTCAACATGCAACACTGATCAAAATAATGTCATAACAAATAGATGCATATCAGAATAATCAAACCCGAGTTGCATTATTTTTCTGAATGTGTTGGATCTTGAGATCCTTTTGGATCTATGGCAAGAGATCCCTTCTCCTGCAAATACTCTTTAAAGTTTAACCATTTAAACATATGTGAGTACATACCTCTGATAGCATTTGCAGGTAGTGGCACCATCTGGCAGCAGGGATAATCATTACCAACTCTTGAAAATTTCAAGGGTGACTGCAACTGGTACTACGACTGATACTTCAACTGGTACTGTAACTGCAATTGATACTGCAACTGGTTCTGAGACTACAACTGCAACTGCAACTTAGGGTTTTATGAGGAAACCCTAATTTTTCAAACTTCAAATTTTGAAATTCTGATCCAGGGGATAGATGCGCTGAGCCGAGGCGAGTAAGCTGGTGCAGTCAGATTTATGAAAATCCAACTTTTACCCCCTCAAACGTGATCTGCAGATTTCTAGACTAGTGCTTTTGGTTTTCTGGTACTTCTAGTGCTCTGGTTTTCTGGTACTTCTGGTACTTTGTGAAACTAGGGTTTCACTTTCCGGGAGATCTAGCCACTAAAAAGTTGTGCCGAGGATGCCAAAGTGATCCTTGAGGAAGGGCACACTTTTCTAGATGGTTTTAGGGCTGAAATACTTCATCAACAAAAAGCCCTAATTTGTATGTACGACAACAATGATGTTTTTCACTTTCTCTTGTGAAATATGCTCTTTTCAGCTTAACTCTGATACCATGTTAAGGTTTAAGCTATTATTAGAGTTCTTTGCATTTCAATAGACAACAACAACATAAGATAGGATCACTGAGAAATACACAATCACAAGAGACACATCATTTATCCAGGGAAACCCTCAAGGGGAAGAAAACCTGGCAAAAAATTCCTTATTATAGATAGCCAATACAATGCCAAGAGATAACTCAAACAAATATAGAAAGTCCTCTCCCAAGAATGTGCCTCTCTCTCTCTCTCTCTTCTCCAATTGTAGCTTCAAAACTTGTCTCTCAATGAACAAGTGAGTGTGTGTCTAAGTGAGGCGCTAGCCTCCTTATTTATACAATTCTGGCACGTGTGGAAGTGTCTCTTCACTGGCAGGGCCGACTTCTCAATATGGGTGGTTATAACCACCTTTAATATGTTCTGGGGCCTCTTTAATATATTCTGGGGCCGACTTCTTATTATGCCTATTACAATTATATTTTGACCAATCCGCAAAAGGAGATTTGGTCCTTTACAATAGCCGACATGATCAATCCGAAATGGGTATTGATCTAATGAATAATTCCACAATAATAATTAGATTACACTTTGCAGTTACATTATTTCAACACCTGCAAAGTATCACATGATCATGCTGGTCTCTTCCTGGTCACTACAACGATTTTGTGTAGGCCCTTCTGTCTCTACAAAATCTTCCTGATGATATGAAGAGTGATCAATTGAACTAGAGGGATCTGTACAAACATCTTCGGAGCCTTCCGCTCCTTACAATCAATCTCCATATGAGATACTTTGTATACTGCAAAAGTACCCTTCTTGCAAGGAGGTTTTAACTTCGTCCTCTTCTTCTTTGGTACATGGATGTATACGGTTGTGTATACAACTTCTTATCTGGATAATCTGCTCCATGTCTCAAACTAGAGACCATCTAATATGTTGCCTCCTGCAACCATCACTATAGCTCCCTCTCATAGTTATCACCTGTGACCTGCCCAAAACAAGAGCAACAACAAGGGAAAACAACAAACAAGACTGATACTCTTACAATAATAATAATAAAATAATAATGGGAATAGTTGTCATAGTAGCTCCTTCTCAGAGCTATCACTTGTGACCTACCTGGAACAAGGGACAAAACAAAAATACAATAATAAGAAATAAGAACAACACTCTTTTAGTGTTGTGACCAATCATTCCTCCATGGTGACTTACCAGGAACAAGAAACCAGAACAACAACATCTCCATGGTAACCTCCATGGCATTTACAAGATAACCTGCCTAGGACAAAGTCAACAACCAAGAACATCTCCTAGAGGAGATCAATTTATCTTGTAAACAAGTGCATCATTAATACTGAACAATCAACATTTGCTTAATGATCATCATGCCAACAATATTCAAGTGTTACAAAACATTTGATAACAATAGCAGTAATAGAACTATAAAGACAACTATTCTAGTTACAACACTTACTTAAGCTGTAGCAATATAAAATATCAAACATGATATGCAAACTTGGAGTCTAGTTGCTGCTGTCCCATTTGAGTTGTCATATACTGTAGGACACATCGTCACAACTGCCTCCAAATCTTGGGCTTCCTCTGAGTGCACTAGATCTAAGATCCCTTTAGATCTACTGTCACTGCTTGGATAAATGTTCTTTTTCCAAGTGTACGTTTCTTGCAAACATCCTCATCTTGTTTTTAGATTTCTGTGGTGAGTATTTTTGAAGTTGTTTGCCGGATAATCCACAGTTGGTGTCATTTTTGTCAACGTTTCGAATCCGAATCGGGATTAGTCCTGATGATGAATCCCGATTCGGATTCGAAACGTTGACAAAAATGACACCAACTGTGGATTATCCTCATCTTATATACAAGTGCACCATCCAACATGTCTTCTAATCTGAGATATTACATTAACAAGAAGAAGTTATAAATCTGAATCAAAAGGTTCAATGTCCAGGAAAATGTCAACAAGCCTAAAACCCTAAAAAAATCAATTTTGACGGAAAGTCAATCTGAGAGTTGAAGCAGGTGCGCTAGGGCAAGGTGAGCTGATCTATGATGGAATTTGTCCCAACAACTTTATAATAAGTTCTCAACGAGCTTGATAGGTTTAGGTCTGTGCAGTGGCAAATTGTAGCGATAAATATCACGATCTTCCTTCCACTGGTTAGATTGTTCTGAAGGAAACCTTGCTCTGAAACCATGTTAGATTTTCATTAGTTTTGCTAACATTAGATTTACCATAGCATTTTTATCTTCTTTTAACATTCAATAATCATATACTGAAATATATAAGCAACAGATAAACAAGCACAAGAAGACACAAGGATTTATCCTGGGAAAACCCCAAACTCAAGGAAAAACCCAACCAACTTTTCTTAGAGAGAATATTCCAATACAACCATGAACAAGCTCTAATCACAAGAGCAAACCAACAATGAAGAACCCTGATAAAAAATACTTATCTCTTCTTCTTGTCAAACCCTAGCAAGGGTAGAGCACTTATCAACACCACAGAACTAGCACCAAGATAGCACACCACAGAGCTGGCACCAAGATAGGTGCATCACTGGAACTGACACCACTGGTAATTGGTAACTGCAACTGCAACTGCTACTGCAACTGATAACTTGCACAAAGAAATTGAGCAACACCAGACAACCATAGCGGAACTCCTCCAGAGGCAACGTCCAAGAGAAATCACCAAGATCCACCAAGAATATCCTTCCCCAAGTGGGGCACACTCTCTAAGAGAACCAAAGACCAGAAATAGTGAAAGTGCTGCAACTGCAGCTGCTGCTGCCTAGTGCACACTCCAGAAGAACTGTCTGATTGTACAAATGAACTAACCCAGACTTGTTTTTATACTAATCTGGGCACTTGTCTGGGGGCAACTTCTTATTCTGGGTCTTCAACTTTACTTTATTATTTCTGTGGGCCGACTTCTCTTCCTGGAAATTATATTTCCACTTTATTATTATTTCCCGTGGGCCGACTTCTCTTCTGTGGTTTTCTATTTCACCTTATTCTTTTCCGGGGTGTTCTTCAACTGTTCAATGGTCTTCCTTTGACTTCTTGGGATCTTCTTCTTCTCTAAGAAAAGTTGTCTAAGAGGGAATACCTCCCGCAGCTACCAAAACATCAACAAGAAGAGCATATATGTTAAAGAGACCATCAAGTACAACAGACTATACACTCCGTAGCACCAATGTCGTCATTATTTTTTCAAGCACATGCCATACATCTATTGTTGGAGTGTGCTTCTGTGATTGAGAGGGAGAAAGAGTGATTTGGTGTCCAGGAAAGGCAAAAATAGAGCAGTTTGTATTGTTGTAGATGTACCCCCTTTTGATAAGTCATATATTGTTTTTTGAGGTGATATTATTGACCATACAACTACGGGTCAAAGCAAGCTGGAAAGGTCACCTTGTAAGCTTTGATCAAATGAATGAAAAGCCAATTTGAAGGAGAAATCCATGTGTGTGAGTTTGGTTTCTTCTGTTGTTCATTTTTCAGCTATTTGTGTGATTGATGCAATGCTCAAAAATTTAATTTTATGTTGTTAAGTAAATTGTGTTTGAATTATTTAGTGTGAGAAAATTAGGAAAACAATGACCTAGGCTTGAAAAATTTACAATATTATACTCCAACTCGCCCTCTCATCCTTGATTTATCCAGCATGCTAAGTTTGCCACGCTGATTTTTCCAATAAAAGCTTAGGCTCAACTTTATCCAATATTAGCATGAGAATAAACGGTCAACTCCACAATAGCTAAAAGCATTAAAGTAGAATGTTTTTGCCGTTTATGTTTTCATGAAAAACATGCTAATCCTATCTAATCTTGAAAAGGGAATAAGTCGACCTGGTCTAGTGGTTAATTGATGCCTTAGATGAGAAGGTTAAAAATGAAAGTCTCTTTGAAAGTAGCTAGTGAACTACATGATAAAACAACAACAAGAAGCTAGGAAATAAAGGCTAGAAAAGCGTATAGTAGAACAATTTTATTATGTTTTAAAATCACAGAAAGCAACTAGTGAACACGAAATACAACAACAAAAATGGTAGGGGGGAAGTTGACTTTCCTTGCTATTGGTAATTTATGCTTTTGGCAGTCATTAAAACAACAAAGAAAACACTACCAAAAGAACAAGTAAACTGAGTTGGCTGGTTTTTTCCCAGGATAAACTCTTGTGTCCCTTGTTCTTGTTTATGCTGCTTATATTTCAGTATATGATATAACTGTTAATGAAATAAGATATAAGAACACTGGTAACTCTACTGCCATGAAAATAAGAAAATCTAACACTATAAAAGTCCACTTAGACCAACTTGGTATGTCAAGCATGTTAAGCCACTTTGATGACAAAGGAAAACCAACTCTGACGGGTCAAAAACTTCCTCACACAAGGACTACGGGTTATGGATTCAAACCTCATTGAGATAGTGAAACTGGGCGTTGGTTGATTCCTAAAACGTTATGGGATGAAAGAGTGTGTCACCTTTGTGACACTAAGAAGGTTGAAGATGAAAAGCACTTTCTCTTAGATTGTCCAGCCTATACCCATATTAGATCTCATTTTCAAAATATTGATCACACTACCAACCTTCCTAACCTCTTA
>ML780771.1:658378-673876 GCA_009831015.1 Picea engelmannii | reverse complement strand
TTTATTGGCAGCTGGGTGCAAAATCTCTTGTTAAGGTTAATTGATGCTTTATTCGCTGTCCATTCTCTTATGATCGGCATGCAGTCGTGACCTGATTAATTTATCTTTTGCCTAGGAGCTGTTTACCTTATCATATTCTCATTTTGTGTTTGCAGTTTTCATCATGAGTATCTTCTCATTCAGGCTTTCTGGGGTTTGTAGGTGTGGTAGACACCATTGTATTACATGACTTGCCGGTAAGCCGAGTATGACCCCAACGGGATTTGCAAAAGGTATGGTTTTCAATGTTCACCACTTGTATGCGACCATGGGGACAATTGGGCTATGGTGTCAAAACCAACTTGCAGCTCTTGAGTGCTTTTTTTAAAGCATCTTTGGTATTGGACTAGTTCAGCAACTTCTCCTCTGTTTTGAAGGCTTATTGTTCAGAAACCGAGCTAATTCACGCACACAGACAAAGTAATCCCTCAAAATCCTTAAACGATATCAATACTGAGTGGACTGAAATGCTTCCTTGTGAGTTATGAAACAGTAATAGATATGTTGGTTTGACCAATATCTCCCTTTTACATTCTTGCGCTTCCCATTCATTATTCTTATCTATTTGAAATGAAAGCATACTATGAACAGGCTCCGAACCTTACGTACGTAACCTTGCTTCTTTCAGGCCTCCACTTAAGATATATTACCAAGAGGCAAGTAGTATTTGAATGATGCCTGTAACAAATGCAGGAACAAATTATTGAGCAAGCTTGCTGTACCTAACAGAGATCATAATATAAAATCAAATCAATTACTGCTCAAGCTGCCATTAGTTCCTTGGACAAATTGATTTTCACTCTTGCCATAGCAGAAGGCCATGCTATGGAAATGTGCAAGATCAAGCTCCTATCTGAGAACAAGCTCCTTAGTTTATCATAGGCAGAAATCCACAGAGCCAATCAAGAGTTATAATTTTTTTTTAAATAAGATTGCAAAAAGAATATGAAACAAATTCATGTGAAACAGCTGTCTGCAGTACTTTCAACACTAGTTCAATAGGCATGCATTAGCCTCAGAGTTCATCACAGATTCATGTCATCTGTTAGGCAATATGCAACTGCCAAATTGATAAGGTTTATGACTGCAGAATAATTTATTAACCTGTTTTATGGAAGTTTGAGTCTTGACATACAAAACGAGTCAACCTTCATTTTTTAAATAAGATTGCAAAAAGAATATGATACAAATTCATGTGAAACCACTGTCTGCAGTGCTTTCAACAGTAGTTCAATAGGTGTGCATCAGCCGCAGAGTTCATCACAGATTCATGTCACCTGTTAGGCAATATGCAACTGCCAAATTGATAAGGTTTATGACTGCAGAATAATATTAACCTGTTTTATGGAAGTTCGAGTCTTGACATGCAAAACGAGTCAACCTTCATTTGGAAGTTTGGAACAGAATACTACTAAGGTTCCTTGCAAAATCGTGTAATGCCCTGACTTACAAGTCGACATAATTAGATATGTAATTCTTAACTATGCAGTTGTATAGAGATCAGATAATTGGGCTTTTGCAGTACTGAACGAGCTTTTAAGTACTTTCAAGTTGGAGAAACAAATGTCAAGGTAGAATTGATTGTAGTCGTTCAATATCAGTTTTGTAGTTGTTTTTACAAATGCTTCCTGTTTTATTCAAAATGCTTCATCTGATTTTCAATATGTGGTTCTGATTGTCATCCGAGTTTGATTTTCTGAGTGTGATATTTAGAACCTGAGGTAGCCTTGTATTTATGACTCAATGACCTTGATTTGATATATCCATGGCTGGACCGGTTTGTGGTGGAAGCCCAATCAATCTTCAATGACTTGTACTATGTTTCTAATATGTATAACACATGACCAATTAAGATCATCTAACGTCATAAAAGTTGTCTAGGTGTGTGTGTTAGAAAGTGTAGCTCGTGCAGGTACTTTCACATTGGGGGTGTCTAGCAATGTGAAAGGGTCCATCATATGTCTAGACTATTTAGTAGTGGTGGGAGATGACTTAAGTCAATGAGAGATTAAGTCACAACCGTTGATCTTGACTTAGGTTATCTCAACGATTGATTAAGTCCCCATCGTCAGATCTAGATCTTGAGGAGAAGCTCTAAGGGCCAGGATTAAATGAGAGAAAGGCTAGGGTTTATAAAAGGCCAAGAGAGCCTCATTTCTCATCATCACAAGTGATTCTCACCATCTGAGCTAGAGATAGGGAGATCTAAGTGTGATCTAGCAGCATCCTAAATTGTGCTTGCTAGAGAGGGTCGAGTTAGGGCCCTAGAAGTCAGATCTAAAAACAGTGATGGTACACAAAGAGTGAGTGAGCACTTAGGTGTGTCGAGGTAGGGGCCGAGGAATGGAGGCAAGGGACAGCTAGGGAGATAGCAGCCAGGTGGGCTAGGCTATTAGCTGCATTTGTATTTCCTCAGAAGGGCCATTATCTCAGGACGGGAGCCCTGATTTTATAGCAATAAAATCATCACAAAACTGGTTTTCCCGCAAGGGTTTTTCCAGGGGTTATTTACCCTTAAATCTCGTGTGCAATGTGTATGGTTTATGTTTTGTTTTATGCTTCCGTTGCATTTCCGTTGATAACCTAGTTGTGCAGTTAAATGTGATTTTATTTAGAGTTCGCTGTCTCGTGCTAGGTTAGGTAAATTCAACATGGTGTTAGAGCTTCGGTTTTGAGGAAGTCGGGTTTTGCAATGATCGAGATTATTCAGTGGTGATATTTATTTGTTGCGGGAAATTTTTCTACAGGGGCTGCTGAGGGTAAAATAATTTTTTTAAAGAAAGGATGCCGTATGGATCGGTCCGCATGTTCAAACAGAGATCCGACTGCCTGTTATCGAGAACTAGTGTAAAAGTCTGAGGAAAGGTGTGTGCAACAGAGGAGACTGCACGCGTAGGAAGTTGTTAAGAACCTGAATAGATCTACCAATATAATCACCACAAATACTGAATACATAATAGATCCACAAAGCAAGATAGAAGAAACCACACTACCACACTATATTATTACCAAACCCTTGAGGTAGGGCAACACCATACAATGGATCCTATTATGGAAGGGATCCTCTCATGTTCACTTGTTTTTTCGAGGGGACATCCTCCTATTGAGCTACAACTCACAATACAATAATTCTCTTCATGTCCCATTACATTGCTTGAACCCCTTTATATAGTGCTACCATCACCTAAGAACATTATAGAGGAGGAATCTTCTAGAAGTAGAGCCTTCTAAGAAGTCCTCTTATATTTATTATATCTAATTACCCATTTATTATATCTAACTACCATAGTGGGCCTTATTTAATAATATAGTGGACCTAGTCCACCTTACATTGAATGACCTCCACTATTATCACTATGGACCCTTTGGGTCCCCCCACTACCTCTCTAGCTACCTTACATTCCATCTCCCTTATGAAAGCATTGTCCTCAACGCTTGATGTACAACCATATACCATGGTCCCATGGATAAGTGTAGACCATAGTGCTGAAGTAGACTAGAGAACCAGGGTCCCATTGAGAAATGGAAGCCACCATGCTGAAGTAATCCAACCGCCATTGTAAATCAGGGTTCCATGTCCAATTGCTCATGTGAACCCCACATGGAAGATATCGGTTGTAGACTAGAGAACCAGGGTCCCATTGAGAAATGGAAGCCACCATGCTGAAGTAGTCCAATCGCCATTGTAAATCAGGGTTCCATGTCCAATTGCTCATGTGAACCCCACATGGAAGATATCGTCACTCAATAACCAACTGAAAATGATGCTCCCAATACTTACACCTATCATGTGGATCCAAATAAGAATATCCATCCACATAGTGGGAGATGATCAAAGATGAATCTAGAGGGAGCAATACCATTGCAGAATATGTAGGCTGGACGCTGGTAACTAGCTCCTGATGTGGGACATTGATGTTCTCTACAGAAGGTGGAGTAGAGTCATCAAATAAAATATGGAAGTGGTTGTCATCCCAGAAATGACAACTATCCATATACCAATCATCACAATCGGCCTCAAAATCATACCAAACATGTATTTCTTGATTATATTCATCTCTGAGGTCCGCCATAAGAAATCTTTCCTGCATGTTATCCAATGAATCTTGAATACTATGAAAACTATCATTGAGGTCATCTACAAAACCATCCAATTTGTCATTCAATGTGCCAAACAATTGAGCTTTGAATGCTTCAATAATCTGTAGAATTTCCTTGAGGGTTTGAGAAGAAATAACCATCTGAGCACTCTATGAAAATTTATGAACTCTGTAGTCTTGCCGCCGTCACGGAAAAATCCAAAAAATAGAACAATAAATTATTGCAAAAAATCGCGGCGTTTTCTAGAAAAACCCTGAAAAACTGCTTAAGTTAAAATACTCATAACTTCACTTCCCGGACTCTGTTTCGACTGATTGTTTTTTGAAATTGAGTGAAATTGTGAGAAAAACTTAGATCTGTAATTTGTTTGCGCAAATTCGGCCTCCAGATACTACATAAATAAAAAACAATCACGTCGTCGTCCACGGAAAAAACCCTGAAAAATTGCAGATTTTAAAACTTCAATATCTTGACTTCCCGGACTCCATTTTAGACGTTTTTGTTTTCCAACTTGGGTGTTTTCTGTGAGGAACTCAGATCTACAACCCGTTTCTGCAAATTTTGCATAGAAATATACCGAAAAGTTCTGGAATGTCGCGACCCTCTTTTTTTTCTTCTTAAAAAAAAAATCTGCAAAAATAAAAAATATTTGCCCACAATGTCTGTTAAGGAAAGTGCTTTGATACCACTTATTAAGAACCAAAATAGATCTACCAATATAATCACCACAAATACTGAATACACAATAGATCCACAAAGCAAGATAGAATAAATCACACTATATTATTACCAAACCCTTGAGGTAGGAAAACACCATACAATGGTATTATGGAAGGGATCCTCTCCTGTTCACTTACCTCTTCGAGGGGGCATCATCCTATTGAGCTACAACTTACAATACAATAATTCTCTTCATGTCTCATTACATTGCTTGAACCCCTTTGTATATAGTGCTACCATCACCTAAGAACATTCTAGAGGAGGATTTTTCTAGAAGTAGAACCTTCTAAGAAATCCTCTTACATTTATTATATCTAACTACCATAGTGAGTCTTATTTAATAATATAGTGGACCTAGTCCACCTTACATTGATGACCTCCACTATTATCACTATGGGCTCTCTGTGCCCCCCCACTACCTCTCTAGCTACCTTACATCTGATACCACTTGTTAAGTACCAAATACTTGCATACATAAATACCACGAAGATTCAGAAAACAATATAGAAAACCATAACTTTATTATAGAAACCCTTAAGGTAGGGCAACACTATACAATGGATCCTATTATGGAAGAGATCCTCTCCTGTTCACTTGCCTCTTTGAGGGGGCATCCTCCTATTGAGCTACAAATCACAATACAATACTTCTCTTCATGTCCCCTTACATGGCTTGAGCCCCTTTATATAGTGCTACCATCACCTAAGAACATTCTAGAGGAGGAATCTTCTAAAAGTAAAACTTTCTAAGAAGTCCTCTTACATTTATTATATCTAACTACCCATTTATTATATCTAACTACCATNTACAGAAGTCGAGCCACCGGTAAAGAGAAGCAGGCTTGAGCAAGAAGCCACTGCCGCAAGAAGAACTGTCAAAGACTTGACGGTAGGAGTGGACTTGGAACAACCGCCAGTGGCTGAGCAGACCACATGGTGGGAGTGGTCCCAGCGGAATGAGTGGGGATACTCGGATGGCTTTAGTGCAACAGGTAGAGGTAGCTACAATAAAGAGGAAGCCGAGTATACAGATCTAGAGGGAGTATGTCTCTTAGATTCAGAGGGAGAGACCGAAAGAGATGTAGATCATGGAGGAGGCAGCTCCAATGCTAGCACCTCCCTCGCTAAGAGGGAGTGTTAGAAAGTGTAGCTCGGGTAGGTACTTTCACATTGGGGGTGTCTAGCAATGTGAAAGGGTCCATCATATGTCTAGACTATTTAGTAGTGGTGGGAGATGACTTAAGTCAATGTGAGATTAAGTCGCAACCGTTGATCTTGACTTAAGTTATCTCAACGATTGATTAAGTCCCCACTGCCAGATCTAGATCTTGAGGAGAAGATCTAAGGGCCAGGGTTAAATGAGAGAAAGTCTAGGGTTTATAAAAGGCCAAGAGAGCCTCCTTTTTCATCATCACAAGAGATTCTCACCATTTGAGCTAGAGATAGGGAGATCTAAAAGTGATCCAACAACAAGCTAAGTTGTGCTTTCTAGAGAGGGTCGATTCATGGCCCTAGAAGTCAGATCTAAGGACAGTGATGGTACACAAAGAATGAGTGAGCACTCAGGTGTGTCGGGGTAGGGGCCAAGGAATGGAGGCAAGGAACAACTAGGGAGATAGTAGCCAGGTGGGCTAGGCTATTAGCTGCATTTGTATTTCCTCATAAGAGCCATTATCCCAGGACGAGAGCCTTGATTTTATAGCAATAAAATCATCACCGAACTGATTTTCCCGCGAGGGTTTTTCTAGGGGTTATTTACCCAAAAATCTCGTGCGCAATGTGTATGGTTTATGTTTTGTTTTATGCTTCCGCTGAGTTTTCGTTGATAACCTAGTTGTGCAGTTAAATGTGATTTTATTTAGAGTTAGTTGTCTGGTGCTAGGTTAGGTAAATTCAACAGTGTGTTCTATGAATAGGAAAAATTACTACTTGAAGAGAAAAGATTGCGTTAAAGACAATTGTCATTTCCATGTATGAGAGATTTATATTTGCTGCAAAAAATCAGACTAGATTTTACTTAGAGAAAATTTCATAATAATCATCACTAGAAGTGGAAACAAAAAAACGTTTGCAAGGTCACAAAGTGCATCAAGATAAGTGTTGGATGTTTTGTATGTTTCATCCCCGACAAACTTGAGTCCACATTTTCCCTTGCAAATGGAATTTGGTCAAAATTTATTGCACAAAAATAGTTGTAATAGTTAACAATTTAATTAAATAGATTTGATCTCGGTTAGTTCGAGACAATGTTGCATTGACGCAAGGGGTGCAGGTGCGGATATGGGAGCAGGGTTGTCCACAGTGAAAGCCCATGCAACTCCGGGTCGAGATAATTTAAATCTTAAAATTCATAATAGTTTTATCATATGTTGATTTCAACTTTTATGCACCAAACAAGCAATAGTTACCAATGTATAATTTATTATGGCTAACAATTTAATTAAGCATATTTGATCTAGGTTAGTTTGAGACAATATTGCATGGACGCAAGGAGTGCAGGTGTGGGTATGGAAGTAGGTTTGTCAAGAGTGAAAACCCATGCAACTCTTGGTTGAAATTATTTAAATGTTAAAATTTATAATAGTTTTAACATAGATTGATTTCTACTCTTATGCTCCGAACAGATTAATAACAAAGATATCCACATAAAATGTGATTTATTGATAATATTTCAAAATTACATTACAAAATAGAAAATTTATCTTTTGGCAGCCATATGTATACTCGGGACACTGATAGGTTGGCAGGTTGGCACTATGGATACTTGATCAAGCTTCCTTTAAGCATTGAGCATCCACCAACTATAGGTGCACATTATGACCCAAAGAAGAGAGAAAATCTCTTAAAGTGAAGAGTAGAAGAAATTATACTTGTGTGATGCCATGACATTGTTGTTTATGATTACAACTACGTGAGACATCCTCCAGGACACAGACTAAGTGAGTCGGCCTGTGAGGAAGCCCATGAGTTGGGTGTGCCCATGAGATGGGTGTGTTGTTCCTCTCTGAGACGGAGATGGAACGTTGTGTGCCCCTGTGTGGAGTGAAGAAGCCCATGATTTGGGTGTGTCCATGAGATGGGTGTGTAGTTCCTCTCTGAGACGGAGATAGAACGCTGTGTGCCCCTGTGTGGGGTGAGGAAGCCCATGAGTTGGGTGTACCCATGAGCTAGGTGTGTCGTTCTCTCTGAGACGAAGATGAAACGATGTGTACCCCTGTGAGGGGTGAAGGAGCCCATGTGATGGGTTTACTGTTCTCCTCTGTGTAGAGAGTTGAGACGATGTGGTACTCCAAATGATTCTCTTGTGAGACACAGTGAGATAGATATCTGTTGAGTAGGACGTCACTGTGGATGAGCACAAGTGGACGTGATCCTAGTGGCTGAGCACTAGTGAGTGTGTGTCCAGATGATTCTCCTGTGAGATGCATTGAGATAGAGATCTGTTGACTTGGGCGTTCCTGTGGCTAAGCACAGGTGGACGTACCCCTAGTGGGTGTATGAGATCCCTTGCTATATTGTCTAAGAGTTAGACTTACCTGTAACCCTAATTGTGATGTAAAAGGTACAAGTCGGCCCCACCATAAAGCAAAAGATAATTAATGTAAAAGATAATTAATATGGTAATTATTAATTATATTTTGAGTTATTGAGGTCGACCCTATTGTGCCAATAGACACATCATTTAATGTGACAAGTCTTGTATAAAAAAGGTGAATCCCCATTGAGGACACACACTTATCATTATGTCATCTCATGATTTCAGAAGTTGTGGTCTGAAATTATGAGAATTACAACACCCTCTTGTGTGCTAGGTTTGGTGATGGCGTGGGAGGTCTTTCTCTTGAGAATATAACAAAGGATTGGCTGGGTTTTCTTCCCTTGTTGAGAAGGGTTTCCCAGGATACTTCTTGTGTTCTTGTGCATGGTTATTCTTCTTGTGATCTTGGTTTATTACAACCATTGTGTTGTTGCAAAATGGTTATGGTTCAGTTTATGCTAAACAATAAGAAAAATAATATTGCATCAGCTTACCATAAAATCAACATGGAATTAGAGCAGACTTCAAGATGATCATGTGCACAGTCAAAAAGAAGGCAACCATGGGAGGAGACCTTGCCGTCAGCATGAGGAAAAGAGGGCCGAACCTCTCCTTAAGTGGTAAAGGTTGAGGCCGAACCTCCCTTGAAATTCTGTGGTAAAGGATGAGGATGGTCGTAGCCCAGAAGGAAGAACCTTGTGATAAAAGGAAAGGATAATCAGTGGAACTCTCCACACTCTCCACCAAGAATGGCATACCTCATTAATAATCATTTGAAGAATAAAGTGTTTGGGGATTCAAATTCAGAGGTGAAGATGGTGAAGGAGACCTGTGGCAGCGAACATTTGAGGTAATATTCGGCCTAAGTCTGAGGTAGTGATCAAGGTACAGGTCTGAGGTGGCATTTGGGTACAGATGAGGTGACATTTCGGTACATATCCGAGTTCAATAGTTTGAGGGTAGTTATGTTGCAGGTTCAAGCTCTCCTTGTCAAGAGCAAGTTCAAGTATACTAGGGGTAGAACTGTAGCTGAATATGAAGGATATTTGAGGCACTTCCATTGCAGGTCTGAACCCACTCTTGGAGCAGATCCGAGCTGCTGTTGGTAGCAGTATTATCACAGGTCCGAGTCATCCTTCTAAGGACAATTGATGCAGATCCGTGGCAGAGGAAGCCAAAACCTTGACTATTAAAAGGCACATTTTTGGGCAGTGAAAAGAGATTTTTGGGACGACTTTATGATAGTTTTGAAGTAAACTTAAAAGGGAAAATTTGAAGCAGTTTAGACCCATTATAAGGGCAAATTGAAGGGCAGATTTGAGACAAGTATAAGGGCTGTTCCAATGCAAGTCTAAGGAAGAACATGGCCGAGGTTAAGCACTGTTTTGGAGCGAACCTATTCTAAGTTTAAAGCCTTTTTTTTTTCAAAGTTTGAGCTACATGAGTCTCTTGGCCGAATGTCAGATCTGGTACAGGAGTAACTTTTGGTGAGCCACAGGGGTAACATTTGCTGTGAGTCTTTGGAGCATCCTAAGCAGGTTTCAGGACTGTCTTTGAAGCAATTATCAGAGGTTTTTAAGCAAGAGTTCTAACACAAGTTTCAGAGCAGTTCAAGTGGAGATTTTAGATCTATCTTGGCAAAAGATTTAACTCAGCAAGGAAGCAAAGTATAATGTTTGTATTTTGATCAGTTCAAGGTCATAGTTTGTGCAGACCTAAAGCCACAATGTTGATGCAGATTTCGTTAGATATATGTATGGTACAAGGTGGCTACAGGGTCAAACAAGTCTTCTTATAGAATGCAGCAGTGGCAGGTGGCCACAAGAAGCTACAACAACATAATTTGCCTTCTAGTCTATGACAAACAAGCGAGGAATGCCATTGCTCATCATGACATTGGCAAACAAGCAGAATCTCCATTGGTGTACACTCTCAGGTATGCACTTGTATATATTATTTGCATCATTGTCATAAGGGTACTTGCAGGAGGAAGGAACCCTTGGTGCAATTGTGGATCTAGAGGGATCTCAGTGCATTTAGAAGAACAACACATTGGAAGTGAAGACTCCAGGTTTGATTGTTTTAAATTATCATGCCTCTAACCTACATTTCTAAGGTTGCTACATTACAAGTAGGTATTGTAGCTGTGACAACAATCCTTAAATTGTTTTGATTATAGATATGTACTCATGAATCTCCTCTAGGAGATATTCTTGTCTTGTTTCCTTTCGTTTGTTTTCTTGTTCTAGGCAGGTTTCCTTTCGTTTGTTTTCTTGTTCCAGGCAGGTTAACAACAAAGGAAGATGTTTATCCTTCAGACTTCAGAGGGAGTTACTTGACTCAGAGGGAGTTAAACTAATTGAGAAGAAGGAAGAGACATTACCTTCTCCCCTTCAACAGTTCAAAGGGAGACAACCATTATTCCAGTTGATCCAGCTGCTCAAGTTGATATCCCCAGAGATATTGCAGTAGGGCATAAAAGACATGTCTGGGCTTGACAAACTTTGCAAGGGGCAGAGGGACATGCAACCACCCAAGACACATCCCGAGAAAACAAGAGAAAAAGAGATTTTCGAGTTACCTTTCAACCATGGGCCACATCATTGATTTCGAGCCTTCTTGTCATGGAGAAGCTACAGGTGAGCAGGTATGCCAAGATGCCATGACAGAAGAATATCAGTCTATCTAGAAGAATGATGTATGGAATATTGTTCCGAGACCAAAAGAGAACTCTGTAGTGACTTCCAAGTGGATCTATAAGATCAAGCATGCAGTTGATGGAAGTGTTGAGAAATACAAAGCGAGATTTGTAGCCAGAGGATTCTCACAAACAAAGGGAGTTGTCTATGATGAGACATTTGATCCAGTAGCCCGGTACACTTCCATCCATACTATCATCCATGAGTTGGAAATTACATCAAATGGATGTAAAGACAACCTTTCTCAATGGTGAGATTGCGAAATAAGTTTATATCGAGCAGCCAGAGGAATTTGTGATAAACAACGAGAAATATCATGTATACAGGTTGAAGAAAGCCCTGTATGGACTAAAGAAAACACCTCGTGCTTGGTACGAGAAGATGGATGGATTCTTGATGAGTTTGGGCTTCATCAAGAGTGTTGTCGATCCAAACCTATGTTATCATATTGTTGGTGACGAGTGCCTGGTCTTGGTCTTGTATGTGGATGATTTATTCCTTACCGATTCAGAAAGACTTATTGCTGAATGCAAGCAAGCATTGACTTCTGTTTTCGAGATGAAGGATCTGGGTATGATGCACTACTTCTTGGGACTAGAAGTATGGCAGAGAACATATGAGATTTTCCCGAGTCAAGGAAAATATATAGTGGAAATATTCGAGATGATGGACTGCAAATCCATGCCTACACCAATGATGGTGAACTTGAAGAAGATGAATGAGGCTTCTTCTGATTCAGATGAGATTGATCCACATGTGTACCGACAACTGATTGGATCATTGATGTATCTGGTTAACACTAGACCTGATATATGCCAATGTAGATTGGGCAGGGAGCACAGTGGACCGAAAGAGCACATTCGATTGTTGTTTTACCTTGGGGTCTGCCATGGTTTCCTGGTGCAGCAGGAAACAAAGCTCTATGGCCTTGAGTACCGCAGAAACAAAGTATATAGCATTGAGTGTGGCAGTCCGTGAAGTAGTATGGCTTCGCAAGCTTCTGACAGATTTATTTGATCATGAGATGGATCCTATTATTATTCATTGTGATAACCAGAGCTGTGTGAAGCTCTATGAGAACCCTGTGTTTCATGATAGATCGAAACACATTGAGATAAAATATCATTATATCAGAGACATGGTGCAGAGGAAAGCAGTACACGTGCAGTACCTTCCTACACATGAGCATATTGCAGATATCTTCACCAAACCGCTTGCCAAGACGAAGTTTGAGTACTTCCGTGAGAGACTGGCTTGGTGGAGAATACCTCCCTAGATGAGAGGGAGTGTTGATGATTATTGCCAAGACGAAGTTCGAGTACTTCCATGAGAGATTTGGCCTGGTGGAGAATGCTTCCCTAGTTGAGAGGGAGTGTTGATGATTACAACTGCGTGAGACATCCTCCAGGACACAGACTGAGTGAGTCGGCCTATGAGGAAGCCCATGAGTTGGGTGTGCCCATGAGATGGGTGTGTTGTTCCTCTCTGAGACGGAGATGGAACGTTGTGTGCCCCTGTGTGGGGTGAGGAATCCCATGAATTGGGTGTGCCCATGAGATGGGTGTGTAGTTCCTCTCCGAGACGGGGATGGAACACTGTGTGCCCCTGTGTGGGGTGAGGAAGCCCATGAGTTGGGTGTGTCATTCTCTCTGAGACGGAGATGAAACGATGTGTACCCCTGTGAGGGGTGAAGGAGCCCATGTGATGGGTTTATTGTTCTCCTCTGTGTAGAGAGTTGAGACAATGTGGTACTCCAGATGATTCTTCTATGAGACGCAGTGAGATAGAGATCTATTGAGTAGGACGTCACTGTGGATGAGCACAAGTGGACGTGATCCTAGTGGCTGAGCACTAGTGAGTGTGTGTCCAAATGATTCTCCTATGAGACGCAGTGAGATAGAGATCTATTGACTTGGACGTCCCTGTGGCTGAGCATAGGTGGACGTGCCCCTAGTGGCTGAGCACTAGTGGGTGTATGAGATCCCTTGCTATATTGTCTAAGAGTCAGAGTTACCCGTAACCCTAATTGTGATGTAAAGGGTACATGTCGGCCCCACCATAAAGGAAAACATAATTAATGTAAAATATAATTAATATGGTAATTATTAATTATATTTTGAGTTATTGAGGTCGGCCCTATTATGTCAATAGACACATCATTTGATGTGATAAGTCTTGTATAAATAAAGGTGAATCCCCATTGAGGAAACACACTTATCATTATGTCATCTCATGATTTCAGAAGTTGTGGTTTGAAATTATGAGAATTACAACACCCTCTTGTGTGCTAGGTTTGGTGATGGTGTGGGAGGTCTTTCTCTTGAGAATATAGCAAAGGATTGGCTAGGTTTTCTTCCCTTGTTGAGAAGGGTTTCCCATGATACTTCTTGTGTTCTTGTGCATGGTTATTCTTCTTGTGATCTTGGTTTATTACAACCATTGTGTTGCTGCAAAATAGTTATGGTTCAGTTTATGCTAAATAGTAAGAAAAATAAAAATGCACCAACTTACCATAAAATCAACAATTGTGAACCCCTAGATTGCCTACGCAATTAGAGGGTTAAGATCCAACGAGATTTCATCAGGCTGGTTCCATTACAAATGCATCTAGACATTTACAATGATCAAAACCTGTTTCAAAGCTAATGCCACTATAGTTAGAGAAAACTGTTAAGAATAACAGTTTTCTTTTTCCAAGAACTTGAGATTGGAGAGTTGGCATGATAGAGATGTTTATATATTCAAGTTCCTTGTAAAAAGCTAGTCTAATGGGACTATTTTTCTCTATATGTGAGATGATTAGTCTTGCTTGCTTTTTGTTTTTTTTGGAAGAATAATACATTTTGGGCATGTAGTTCCGTTGGATGAAAGAGTGATGAGTCAAGATCAATGTTGTGCAGGTGGATTGTCTCCTAGAGTGACATGTATCAACTTGTTGGAGGATGTCCATTTGGCAAGAGAAGTCTAAGTTTGACTCATGTCAAGACTCTAATTCGAGTGGCCATGTTTAGGTTTATTTTTGCCAAGTTTGACTTTCCAAAATTTGATTCCATATGCTAGATTTGACCACTCCACAACCTAGTTTGACCTCTTCGGTATACTTGGCATGTGCTAATTCTATCTAGCCTAAATTTAAGTCTTAAATAAATAGTTTTATGTTGAGAAATGCAGCTCAAGTAGGAACTTCTTGCACAGGTTCAATGTGAACATGTAGGAAGTGGTTCAAGACATTTCTTTGGTGACCACCTTGGAAAGGTAATCATTAATTCTATCTTGTAATTTCACTTGGAAAATAAAAAATAAAAGTGAAAGTCTAATGTTTTGAAGTCAACTAGCCTTAGGAATCTAAATGAAATGTTCTTGAAGTTTTAAAACATTAATGACTTAGACTAGAATTCAATTTTAGTCGTACATCTTATGATCAAGATAAGTGGCAACTAGGATTGAGGAAATTAGTTATTATCTCTCAAAGCATAAATATGACAAGATAGGAGAAATCTCACACACATGTGAAGAGATCAAGAGAGCTGGAGGAAGGAAGAGTGCATTAGGAAGAGAAGAAGTGTTAGATTTTCATTAGTTTTCGTTAACATTAGATTTACCATAGCATTTTTATCTTCTTTTTGTTGATGTTTTGGTTGCTGCGGGAGGTATTAACCTCCATGGATAAACCTTTGACTAGAATAGAATATTCCGGAAGCAAGAGAAAACCTAAGCAGATGTGTGAAAACCCTGGAAGACAAGTCGACTCAACAACATAAGTAATATTGACGTATTATATGCAGAAAAGGATAGGTCGGCCTTGCTTGAAGAGACACATGTTCACCTGGCTAGATTAGTATGAATAGAAGGTGCTTGAGCTCATTTGGCAACACACTCACACTCAACAAAGTGGTGTGCAAGTCTAGAGGAAGAGTGCAACTGCAACGACTATAGCTAGGTACTGGTCTTTGTCTGTGGTTTGGGACTTTCTGCTTGGTGCGCTACCTTTGGAGAAAGGTGCACTCTCTCTCTTGGTTATCTGTTGGGTCTAATGTTGCTTCCTGGAATCATTCTTTCTGTCAAAGGTTAAGGTGCTCGGGGGTGGCCTTGTGCCTATGGTTGGGTGACAATGTTGTGACATTGTCTATGGTTAAACAAGCACAATATTCTAACAGGTTATGGGACCACACCACCTTCAGAATAGTCTAACCACTGGAAGGTAGATTCACAGCTCTCTGTCAAGCTCGTTGTAGGTTGCAGTGTCGGTTCTTTGATGCCAGTTGTTGTTAATGTTTAAGCCATTATTATAGTTCTTTGCATTTCATTAGATAACAATAGCATAATCCAAGATCACTGAGAAATACACAATCACAAGAGACACAACATTTATCCTGGGAAACCCTCTAGGGGAAGAAAACCC
>ML780771.1:615074-654343 GCA_009831015.1 Picea engelmannii | reverse complement strand
TCTAAAGCTGAAATGGAGAGTAGGTTCTTCTTCAAGCCTGGTACATATAGTACGCCCTTCATTTTTAGTGAATTCCCTGAATTCAGTTTATGGTTTGATTCTCCCACTCCCTTGATGGGATATTGGTAATCATCTCCAAGTGTCACTTTCTGAGAAAACTTCTTTTCTGAGATACAAAAGAGAGTGTTTCTTTGTCCCGTCATGTGCTTGGATGCACCACTATCAATGAGCCAAGTGTCCTCTTCGGGTGTTACAGATCCTGAGAGGGCCGAGATCAAGACATGGTCTTTGATCTGCTCTCTTATTATCTTTGCGGGTGGCTCTTCATCTTCGACTACATGGGCATGGAGCCTCTTATGTTTTCTCTTGTATTCTTCTCGTCTGGCTAGACAAAACTTCGCAATGTGTCCCATCTTGTCACAATGATAGCATTGTACAGATGAATAGTCCCTTTCCTTTCGTTGTCCTTTCTTCTGAAATCTCCTTGGATGAGATTCTTTATGATTGAATTTGTTTGAGTGTTGAGACTCTTTATGAGTCTCCTTTTGGAAGTAGGGTTTCTTCCTTCCTCCTTTGGTGTGAGTAGCTAGGGCTTGATCATCATCCCTTGCTAGTAACGCTTCACGATTCGCTACTCTTGTTTCTTCTTGGATGCATTCTTCCCATAGACTATCAAACTTTAGTTTCTCCGTTCTGGCACATATCATTTGGATGAAAGAATCCCAAGGTCTTGTGAGACCATTTAGGGCCGTCATTATGAGTTCGTCTTCATCTATGGTATCTCTAATAGCTTCTAGCTGTTCTTTGAATTCTGAGATTCTGGAGAAGTATTCCTGAATCATTTCTCCTTTCTGCATCCTTGTTTTCTTTAGTTGAGTTCTTAGATTCATCTTCCGGTTTATGTTCTTTCCTTCATATAGTCTAGTCAAGGCATCAAACATTTCTTTCAAAGTCTTCTTAGATGACACATAAGGAATCAGGTGGTCTTTGATTGAATCTGCAATGATTCTTTTGGCCCTTATTGTGTCCTTTTGATGCTTTTCCTTTTCTGCAACATCGGCGGGTTCCAATACTTCTTCTTTGACGAATCTTGCTAGGTCATTCTCTTCAAGAATGAGGCCAATCCTATACTTCCAGGCACGAAAGTTTTCCACTCCTTCTAGCTTGTCAACAAGTTTAACGCTTGCAGACATCTTTACCTGGAGCTAGGAAAATGACCGAAAAATGAAAGTGCTTAAAATCAAAATCTGAACTTACCAAGAGGTGCGCTTGGCTGAGGCGAGTAGCCTGGTGTGTTTGGATCTAAGAAAATCCAACTTTTGCTCCTCCAAATTTGATCTGCGGATTTCTGGACTGGTGCTTCTGGTACCTCTGGTACTCTGGTACTTCTGGTACATTGGTTTTCTGGTACTTTGTGAAACTAGGGTTTCACTTTCCAGGAGATCCAACCACTGAAAAGGTGCGCTGAGAGTGCCAAAGTGATCCTTAGGGGAGGGCACACTTTTCTAGATGGTTTTGGGGCTGAAAAGCTTCACCATCAAAAAGCCCTAATTTTCATGTACGACAACAGTGACGTTTTTCACTTGTGAAAGATGCTTCCTTCAGTTTGGCTCTAATACCATGCTAATGTTTAAGCCATTATTATAGTTTTTTGCATTTCATTAGATAACAATAGCATAATCCAAGAACGAGAAATACACAATCACAAGAGACACATCATTTATCCTGGGAAACCCTCTAGGGGAAGAAAACCCAGCAAAACTTCCTTAATATAGATAGCCAATACAATGCCAAGAGATATCTTAAACTAATACTGCAAGTCCTCTCCCAGATATGCGCCACTCTCTCTCCTTCTTCTCTAACTGCAGATCCGAAACTTGTCTTACGAAATGAGCAAGTGAGTTGTGCGTCTAAGTGAGGCGTTGGCCTCTTTATTTATACAAGTCTGGCACGTGTGAAGTGTCTCTTCACTGGCAGGGCCGACTTCTCAAACTGGGTGGGTAAACCCACCTTTATTTTATTTTTGGGCCTCTTTAATATCTGTTGGGGCTGACTTCTTATTCTGCCTATTACAATTGTCTTTTGACCAATCCGCAAAAGGGGATTTGGTCCTATTACAATAACCGACATGATCAATTCACAATGGGGATTGATCCGATGAATAATATATCAAATAATAATAAGAATAATCTTTGCAGTTGCATTATTTCAACAGTTGCAACACCAGTTGCAGTGAACGTTTCTATGAAGTATTAGGACTAATTTTTGGTTATCCTAGTGCATCCTAACCCAACGCATCTCCTGGTGCCCTCAACCATAAAAAATGCCAAAGTTGAATTTTTGGGTCAAAGTCAATGTTTCACTGGTCAAATTCAAGGTTTGATTGGTCAAAGTCAAAAGAATGGTCAAGGTCAAAGTCAAAGACAATCATGACTTCCTCCATAAAATTAGAGTGGCGCAACAGAAGCATGGTCTCTTGGTAGAGCATGGAAGACAAGGATTGACATCATCCTTGCAAATAACAAAGGGAAAAATTATGGAACCATAGACTGAAGAGCATGCGTCAAAGGATGAAGAGTTTGATTTTTGGAGCTTCCAAGCACATGAACGTGGAGTAGGAGAAACAATAAAAAACAACTACTGCAGATCTGAATCTCTGGAAAGAGAAGGGATCTTTGTCCAAGAAACAATCGTAGAGCCAGAAAGATCTCAGATCTAATACATTCAGAGGAACAACACACTCTCCAGGTTGGAAAGAATACTTGTCTCAGAAGAAAAGAAACTCAAGCGGAACAATAGCCAGATTCCAGGTTTGCATATCAAGTTTGATATTTTTATTGCTGTTGAAGTATTGCAATCCTTTAGATTTCATTAATGCTAAAAACAAATGAATACTTAATAGCATGTACTATTAATATAAATGCTTATTGTACTTAATTGCAATATGAACTAACATCTCCTCTAGGAGATATTTCTTGTTCTTGTTCTCAGGCATGACACCTTGGTAATGCTATAATGAATTACCATGAAATTGATATGTTCTTATATACAATGCTATTATATTGGAAATACTTTTGCTCTTGTTGTTTCTATTTCAGGCAGGTTATCCTACGTATTCCAGGAAGGTTATCATAGAAAATCAAGACTTGAAAGGACTCAAAGGGAGTCAAACTTCAGAGGGAGTCAGTGATCAGGAAGAAGCAAGGTTTCGTGACACTTTGCAGGATGCATAGGGACATGCAACAGACAGAAATGTGGTTCGAGGATTCTCTCAGTTAAAGGGAGTTGATGGCAGAATTCAAAAATAAGGATATTGTAGGCCTTTGTGTCGCGTTGTAGGCCTTTGTGCCGAGTTGTAGGCCTTCGTGTCGAGTTGTAGGCTTCGTGGCGAGTTGTAGGCCTTCGTGGCGAGTTGTAGGCCTTTGTGCCAAGTTTGTGCCGAGTTGTAGGCCTTCGTGCCGAGTTGTAGGCCTCGTGCCGAGTTGTAGAATTCATGTTGAGTTGTAGGCTTCATGCCGAGTTGTAGGCTTCATGTCGAGTTGTAGGCCTTATGCAGAGTTGTAGGCTTTATGCCGAGTTGTAGGCTACTCTAGTGAGATGGTCTAGTATGCCGAGTTGTTGCTACACCAATGAGACAGTCTGGTACGCTAATGGCATAGTCGAGAACCTGTATGGCTGTGATGGTGTTGCTTGTAATATGATCTGGGTGATCATGATATAGCTTGTGTAGCTCTGGTGATGCTATCGGTCTTGAAGACTATGTAGGTCTTGCCCATGCCATGTGAGATGGATGGATAATGATGATAGTAATGATGATACTCAAGACATGGGTGTAGCCATGGGTGAGCACGTCATGTGGGTGTAGCCCATGATAGTGATGGTGACACACACTACGAGATGTAGCTCTAGTGTTCTCTAGTGGGTTGTGGCCCCTAGACGAGATTGACAGGTCCACATGGGTGTAGCCATGTGTGACATAATGGTGCTACCAGTGGCATGGTCTGTGTAACCATGATGAGAGGATCATGGCATAGCGAGCAAGGCTATGAAGACCAGAAGGGAACATCATGGTTAAATACCTCCCTAACTAAGAGGGAGTGTTGATATTTTGGTCACTGCGGGAAGTATTAACCTCCATGGACAAACCTTTGACTATAATAGAATATTCCAGAAGCAAGAGAAAACCTAAACAGATGTGTGAAAACCCTGGAAGACAAGTCGACTCAGCAGAAGAAGTAATATTGAAGTATTATATGCAGAAAATGATAGGTCGGCCCTGCTTGAAGAGACACCTGTTCACTTGGCCAGATTAGTATAAATAGAAGGAACTTGAGCTCATTTGGAAACACACTCACACTCAAGAAAGTGGTGCGCAAGTCTAGAGGAACAATGCAATAGGGTACTGGTCTATGTCTGTGGTTTGGGACTTTCTACTTGGTGCGCTACCTTTGGAGAAATGTGCGCTCTCTCTCTCTCTTGGTTATCTGTTGGGTCTAGTGCTGCTTCTTGGAATCATTCTTTTTGTCAAAGGTTAAGGTGCTTGGGGGTGGCCTTATGCCTATGGTTGGGTGACAATGCTGTGACATTGTTTATGGTTAAACGAGAACCCTTTTAACATTCAATAATAATACACTGAAATATATAAGCAACAGATAAACAAGCACAAGAAGACACAAGGATTTATCCTAGGAAAACCCCAAACTCGAGGAAAAACCCAGCCAACGTTTCTTAGAGAGAATATTCCAATACAACCATGAACAAGCTCTAATCACAAGGGCAAACCAACAATGAAGAACCTTGATAACAAATAATTATCTCTTCTTCTTGTCAAACCCTAGCGAGGGTAGACAACTAATCAACACCACAGAACTGAGACCAAGATAGCACACCACAGAGCTGGCATCAAGATAGGCGCATCACTAGAATTGGCACCATAGAGCTGGCGCCACTGGTAACTGGTAAATGCAATTGCTACTGCAACTGATAACTGGCATGAAGCAATTGAGTAGCACCACACAACCTTAGCGCAACTCCTCTAGAGGTAGCACCCAAGAGAAATCACCAAGATCCACCAAGAATATCCTTCCCCAAGTGAGGCGCACTTTCCAAGAGAACCAGAGACTAGAAACAACGAAATTGCTGCAACTGCAGCTGCCTAGTGCGCACTCCAGAAGGAGAACTGTCTAATTGTACAAATGAACTGACCCAAACTTGTATTTATACTAATTTGGGCACCAGTGTGGGGCCAACTTCTTATTTTGGGTCTTCAACTTTACTTTATTATTTCTGTGGGCTGACTTCTCTTCTGGGAAATTATATTTCCACTTTATTATTATTTCCTATGGGCCGACTTCTCTTTTTTGGTCTTCTATTTCACTTTATTCTTTTCCGGGGTGTTCTTCAACTATTCAATGGTCTTCCTTTGACTTCTTGGAATCTTCTTCTTCTCTAAGAAAAGTTGTCTAGGAGGGAATACATCTCACAACTACCAAAACATCAACACTCCCTCTTAGCTAGGGAGGTATTCTTCCACAATGTTTTCTTCTAGTAGTCCACTAACTACCCTACAATCATCTAGTAGCCCCAAGGCTACCACCATGTATCAATAGCTCCATCCTCTGCCATAGTCTATATGACTATGCTGCAATCAACTAGTAGAATTAATCTACTGCCACGCTCTCCAACAATCAACTAGCAGCACAATGCTGCCACCATGCTGTCACGACTACATAGCAATCAACTAGTAGCATTGAGCTACTACTATGCCATCGGTAGCTCGAATCATCTGTCACGGTCCCCAAGACTATGATGTAATCATCCAATAGCACACAACTACCCATACTGTTCAGTAGTACACAACTACTGCCATAGTCCTCTTGATCGTGTTGTGATGTTCCTTCTTCTTTTCTTGCAGTCTTATTCACACCCATCCACCTCTCATGGTATGGGAAAGACTGCCTCCATAGCCCCATTCACACCTAGCCACCTCACATTGCTTAGGCAAGGCTATCCCATGGTCCAAGACCATGCTCCAAGTCTTATTTGCACCTAGCTACCTCGCATGGCATAGGAAAGACTTGCCACAAGTCTTATTCACACCTAGCCACCTCACATGACATAGGTAAGACCTGTACCGGGTTGTGATGTTTCTCCTCTCCCAGTAGTCTTATTTGCACCTACCCACCTCACATGGTGTAGGCAAGACTACGTCCATAGCCCCAATCACACCTAGCCACTTCACATGGCTTAGGCAAGGCTACGCCATGGTCCCAATCACACCTAGCCGCTTCACATGGCATAGGAAAGACTTGTACCATGCTACTCATTACTCCCTCAGTCACTTCACATGACTGATCTGGGAAACCCTTGGCCAAAGGGGGAGCCCGCTGTAGGAGAAACATCAAGCCTCCCTCTCAACGAGGGTGGACATTCTGCATCACGCCAAGCTTGTCTATGAAGTGCTCATACTTGCACTCTAGATAGAGGCTTGGTGAGAATGTTCGCTATTTGCTCATTAATGGATATGTAACGGAGCTCCACAACGCCTCTCTGCACCATGTCTCAGATGTAGTGGTATTTGATCTCTATATACTTCGACTTGTCATGAAACACATGATTCTTTGACAGCTTCACAGAACTTTGATTGTCACAATGTATCAAAGTTGGCTCCAACTTTAGATCAAATAACCTTGCAAGCAACTTCCGGAGCCACACTACTTCACGGATTGCAACATTGGCTACAATATACTATGCCTCTACTGTACTGAGTGCCACTGACGTCTGCTTCCTGCTCAACCACGAGATCATGCCTGATCCCAAACTGAAGCAACACCCTGAGGTGCTTTTCCGGTCCACTGCACTCCCTGCCCAGTCAGAGTCTGTATAACTCTGTGACTGCACATCTCCATTCGAGACATATCTTAATCCATATCCGATTGTACCATGTAGGTACCTCAACACATGTTTTGCAGCTATCCAATGTGCATGTCTAGGCTCAACCATGTACTGATTCAAAGTTCTCACTGCAAAACATATGTTTGTCCTGGTGTTAACCAGGTACATCAAGGATCCGATCCACTATGTACATCGTGGGATTCGTCAAATCTGAAGATGAATCAATCAAGAGCTTCAAGTTTGTCATCATAGGTCTGGCCATGGACTTGCAGTCCATCATCCCAAATATCTGCAGGATCTCAACAATGTATTTTCCTTGGCTAAGGAAAATCTCATCTGGCCTCTGCCACACCTCCAATCCTAAGAAATAATGCATCAGACCTGGATCCTTCATCTCGAACTCTGAAGTGAGTTCCCTCTTGCACCCATTTGTGAGCTTCTCATCCCCTGTAAGAAACATGTCATCCAATATCAAGGGGAAACCATTCCCAAACTCATCAAAATAACTGTCTGGCATATCCTGCCCTGGGTGCCTGCTTAAGCCCATACAAAGCCTTCTTCAATCTACATACATGAGACTCCTCATGTATCTTGTGGCTACTCTATGTACACTTTTTCTGGATACTTGAGCAAGTGTCGTGTCATAATCTTCTCCCTATTGCTGGGAGAATCCTCTGGCCACAAATCAAACTTTGTACATCTCTATGCTGCCATCTGTAGCATGCTTGATCTTGTAGATCAACTTGTAAGTCACCACTGAGTTCCCTTCTGGTCTTGGAACCAAGGAAAAAATCCATATCCCAGTCCTTTTGACTGGCTTCCTCCTCTGTCATTGTAGCAAAGTCTATTGAAAAAAGGGAATCCTCCCAAGAGATCTCACATCTCCTAGAAGTCTTTGAAGCTACGATCTAGCCTCCTCAACTCATGGCATCTGTTTGTCAATCCTGGAAGACGTCTCTCTCTTCCATCTGAATCCGAGGAGGAATACTTTTTGAATGAAAGTCTCTAAGCCACTGGCTCTCTCTGAGATCAGGCTCACTCTAAGATCAGGCTCACTCTGAGTTTACATGTTCCCTTTGAAGCTTGACTCCCTCTAAGTCTATATAATATCCTGAGCCATATGCTCCCTTTGCATGTGATGACCTCCTCTGAAGTCTGATCTCTTATGAATTGTCCCGGGGAGGCTACTCCTCCCTATTGGATCCTGAGAGTTGACTCCCTCTGAACTCTAGCTCCTTCTGAGCTGGTACTTGGTGGGGCCGCCTGCCTCAACACTGGTGGAGCCATATGCTCCTTCTCATGATATGGCTCATCAATGCCATATATCTGTATCCCCTTTGCATACTGCTGTTAGGGTTTAATCTATTATTAGAGTTCTTTGCATTTCAATAGACAACAACAACATAAGATAGGATCATTGAGAAATACACAATCACAAGAGACACATCATTTATCCTAGGAAACCCTCAACGGGAATAAAACCTTGCAAAAACTTCCTTATTATCGATAGCCAATACAATGCCAAGAGATAACTCAAACAAATACGGAAAGTCCTCTTCCAAGAATGTGTGTCTCTCTCTCTCTCTCTCTCTCTTCTCCAACTGCAGCTCCGAAACTTGTCTCTCAATGAACAAGTAGTGTGTGTCTAAGTGAGGTGCTAGCCTCCTTATTTATACAATTCTGGCATGTGTGGAAGTGTCTCTTCACTGGCAGGGCCAACTTCTCAATCTGGGTGGTTATAACCACCTTTAATATATTCTGGGGCCGACTTCTTATTCTGCCTATTACAATTATATTTTGATCAATCCGCAAATGGGGATTTGGTCCTTTACAATAGTCGACATGATCAATCCGCAATGGGGATTGATCTAATGAATAATTCCACAATAATAATTAGAATACACTTTGCAGTTACATTATTTCAACAATCCCCCTTAACAAGAAGGGTATTCTTCAACAACATCAGGCGAGAGAGAGGACATCATCATCAACAACATCAGGTGGGTGAGAGGACATCATCATCAACAACATCTTGGAACACTAACCGACGTATCTATAAATCATCAAAAGTTTTTCTCATCAGCAACATCGTCATTCTCAAAGGAATGAAATCATCATCTGCATCAATATGGATTAGTATAAAACTAATACATCATCATCATAGCATGAGGCTGGTCACATCATCACAGCACGAGGCTGGCTCATCATCACAATACTGGACTAGCTTTACGTCACAACTATCAAGCTGGAAGCACAGTACTCGTCTTGCTTTTCATCACAACAATTAAGCTGGAAGCACAACAATGGACTGGTTTTACGTCACAGCTATCAAGATGGAAGCACAATACTTGTCTTGCTTTTCGTCACAGCTATAGAGCTGGAAGCACAATACTTGTCTTGTTTTTCGTCATAGCTATAAAGCTGGAAGCAAGGTACTAGACTGGGTTTACGTCAAAGCAATTAAGCTGGAAGCATAGTGCTAGACATATCTCAACACAACAACTAGACTTGCTTTACGTCACAACGGTTAGGCTAGAAGCACAGTACTAGGCACATCTCAACACAACTAGACTGGATTTACGTCACAACGGTTAAGCTGGAAGCACATTACTAGGCACATCTCAACACAACAACTAGACTGGCTTTACGTCACATCGGTTACGCTGGAAGCACAGTACTAGGCACATCTCAACACAACAACTAGACTGGCTTTACGTCACAACGGTTAAGCTGGAAGCATAGTACTAGGCACATCTCAACACAACAACTAGACTGGCTTTACGTCACAACAGTTAAGCTGGAAGCACAGTACTAGATATATCTCATCACAACACTACTCCCCCTTTCGAGTAAGGTCTTTTCGGACTATACCAAGCTTATCTCGAAAGTGCTCAAACTTTACAAGAGATAGAGGCTTGGTCAACACATCGACAACCTGTTCATCCGTGCTAACGTACTGGAGCTTTATGGCTCCTCTCTGCACCATGTCACAGATGTAATGATATCAGATCTCTATTTGCTTTGACTTGTCATGGAATACAAGATTCTCTGTCATCTTTATGCAGCTCTGGTTGTCACATAGGATTGTGGTTGCTTCCATCTCTAGGGAAAATAGACCAGTGAATAACTTACGAAGCCATATAGCTTCGCAGCTGGCAGAACATGCAACAATATATTCTGCTTCCGCTGTACTGAGAGCAATGTTGGATTGCTTCCTACTCTGCCATGAGATCATGGCTGATCCCAAACTGAAACAACATCCTGAAGTGCTCTTCCTGTCAGAGACACTTCCAACCCAATCTGAATCAGTGTATCCACTTAGTGTGAAATCATGATCTCCATCATAGCTGAGACCACAATCTAATGTATCTTTAAGGTACCTCATCACATGTTTTGCAACAACCAGGTGAACATGTCTGGGTTCTACCAGAAACTGACTCAAGGTGTTCACGGAAAAACAAATATCTGGTCTGGTGTTCGTCAGGTACATCAACGATCCGATGATCTGCCTATACAGCGTGGCATCAATCAATTCTGACTAAGTGTCGACCAATAGCTTCAACTTCGTTTCCATGGGTGTATTCATGGACTTGCACTCTAACATGTCGAATCTCTTCAGGATTTCGACTGCATACTTCCCTTGGTTAAGGAAGATCCTCTCTGGACTCTGCCATACCTCAAGACCTAAGAAATAATGCATTAGTCCAAGGTCTTTCATCTCAAATTCCGAGGCGAGCCTCTTCTTACATTCGGTGATGAACTTTTCTTCTCCAGTTAAGAATAAGTCATCCACATGCAACAATAATATTACTGGCTCATCGTTCATAACCTTGAAGTAGAGGTTAGAATCTGCTTTACTCTTGGTAAAGCCCAAGCTCGTCAGGAAACTGTCTATCCTGCCATACCAAGCTCTAGGAGCTTGCTTCAATCTGTATAGAGCTTTCTTCAGCTTGTAGACATGAGACTTCCTGTCTTCAACTTCAAATCCTTGAGGTTGCTCTATATACACTTCTTTTTCGATGACACCATTTAGGAAAGTTGTCTTTATGTCCATATGGTGTAACTTCCACTTCATCTTGGCTGCAAGTGCTATGATGGTTCTGATCGAAGTGTATCTGGCTACATGAGCGAATGTCTCTTCATATTCAATGCCTTCCTTTTGAGAAAATCCACGAGCGACAAATCTTGCTTTATACTTCTCAATACTTCCATCAGTAGTATGTTTTATTTTGAAGAGCCATTTGGAAGATACCACATCCTTGCTCTTTGGTCTGGGAACTATTTCCCATACATCGTTCTTTATTATGGATTGGTATTCTTCTGTCATAACATCTGCCCATTCTTTCTTCTGAATGGATTCTTCAAAGCAAGTAGGCTCTTTCTTTAGGAGTTCACACATCAAAGCCATATAACTGGAGAATGGCTTAGGTTTCTTCACCTGTCTCGTGGTTCCTTCGGGAACACCATATTTCTCTCCATCTTGAATAAGCTCTCTTGCCCAAGCATGTTTTATTTTATGGGAGATCGTCATCGGAGAAGGTTCTTGAAATTCTACTATGTCATGATCTTCTAGAATTTCCTCATCAAGGGAAGTTACAACTTCCCTCACTGGTTTTGCAGCTCTGGGAACCTCCCTCACTGACTCTGCAACTCTGGGGATTACAGGTTCCTCTTCATATACTTCTTCAAGCTAACATCTTCTTGATTTCTTGAGCGCTGCATCTTCATCAAAGGTCACATCCCTGCTGATCTCGATGTGATGGTGACCTGGTATATAAATCCTGAAGGCCTTGGAGACCTCACAGTATCCCACAAATATTCCCTTCTTTCTTGAAGGGTCCAACTTGTTTCTTTTCTCTTTCGGAATATGTATAAATACTGGGCAACCAAATATTTTGAGATGGCTTACCTCTGGCTTCTTTCCGGTGAACATCTCTTCCGGGGTTTTGAACCCAAGTGCACTATGGGACAATCGGTTTTGCACATATACTATTGTCATTGCTGTTTCTGCCCATAAGCACATTGGAAGATATTGATCATGGATCATGGTCTTCACTGCTTCCATTATCGTTCTGTTCTTTCTTTCTGCCACACCGTTTTGTTGAGGATTGTAAGGCGTGGTGAGCTCCCTCTTGATCCCAACATCTTTGCAGAAGTTCACAAACTCTTTTGAGGTGTATTCTCCTCCATTATCTGACTTGAGTATCTTGATCTTTCTTTCGGAAAGATTCTTTATCAAGGCTTTGAATTCCTTGAATTTACTGAATACTTCATCTTTTGATTTCAAAAAGTACACCCAGGTCTTACGAGAATAATCATCAATAAAAGATACATAGTATACATACCCATTGATGGAGGATGATGGCATTGGGCCACACACTTCTGAATGAATGAGTTCTAGGGCTCCTTCTTCTTTGTTGTCTCTCTTCGGAAAAGGATTCTTGATGTTCTTCCCTTGTGCACATCCACTGCACACGCCTTCATGGTCAACCTTGAGTTCTGGTAGACCTGTGACTGCTTTGCATACGTATGGTAGCGCCTTGTAGTTGACGTGGGCTAATCTTCTATGCCAAAGTTCACATGGATTCTCAATAGCATGGGTCATGGCAGCTTCTGAGTGACCCTTTAGCTTATACAAGCCACCTTCTTCTTTTCCAATGATGATTGCTTCTTTTAAGGTTTCTCCTTTAGTACGTTGCCTTTTGCAATCTTCACTATAGCTTCCTCGGGGTTATTACCTGTGACCTGGAACAAGGTCAACAAAACAACAAGCAAGAGTAATATCCTTTTGATAATATAAAGCAATAGCACGAACAATCATCACAGTAGCTCCTTTAGAGCTATCACTTGTAACTTGTCTGAAACAAATATTAAAGGTAAGGAATACAATACGAAATGAGGTCAACATTCTCATAGTGTTGTGATCAAACATTCCTCCAGGGCAACCTGGAACTAACACAAGAGATTTCTCCTAGAACCTGGAGTCTTGTCCTTGAGTGTGCTGCTACTTTCCTTCCAAGTCTCCTTTACTCAAGATGACAAGTGTTTTCTTCAACTTGTCTTTTGTACTAGGAGAATATGCTCTCTTGACAGAAGGCTAGGTTAGAGAATAAACTCTATGATCTCTACTTTAATCCATCTAATAATTTGATCATAGCTTCAACATGCAACACTGATCAAAATAATGTCATAACAAATAGACGCATATCAGAATAATCAAACCTGAGTTGCATTATTCTTCTGAATGTGTTGGATCTTGAGATCCTTCTGGATCTATGGCAAGAGATCCCTTCTCCTGCAAATACTCTTTAAAGTTTAACCATTTAAACATATGTGAGTACATACCTCTGATAGCATTTGCAGGTAGTGGCACCATCTGGCAGCAACGGTAATCATTACCAACTCTTGAAAATTTCAAGGGTGACTGCAACTGGTACTACGACTGATACTTCAACTGGAACTGTAACTGCAATTGATACTGCAACTGGTTCTGAGACTGCCACTGCAACTTAGGGTTTTATGAGGAAACCCTAATTTTTCAAACTTCAAATTTTGAAATTCTGATCCAGGGGATAGATGCATTGAGCTGAGGCGAGTAAGCTGGTGCAGTCAGATTTCTGAAAATCCAACTTTTACCCCCTCAAACTTGATCTACGGATTTTTGGACTGGTGCTTTTGGTTTTCTGGTACTTCTGGTGCTCTGGTTTTCTGGTACTTTGTGAAACTAGGGTTTCACTTTTCGGGAGATCTAGCCATTGAAAAGTTGCACCGAGGATGCCAAAGTGATCCTTGAGGAAGGGCACACTTTTCTAGATGGTTTTAGGGCTGAAATACTTCATCAACAAAAAGCCCTAATTTGCATGTACGCCAACAGTGACGTTTTTCACTTGCTCTTGTGAAAGATGCTCTCTTCAGCTTAGCTCTGATACCATGTTAAGGTTTAAGCTATTATTAGAGTTCTTTGCATTTCAATAGACAACAACAACATAAGATAGGATCACTGAGAAATACACAATCACAAGAGACACATCATTTATCCTGGGAAACCCTCAAGGGGAAGAAAACCTGGCAAAAACTTCCTTATTATAGATAGCCAATACAATGCCAAGAGATAACTCAAACAAATACAAAAAGTCCTCTCCCAAGAATGTGCCCTCTCTCTCTCTCTCTCTCTCTCTCTCTCTCTCTCTCTTCTCCAACTGCAGCTTCGAAACTTGTCTCTCAATGAACAAGTAAGTGTGTGTCTAAGTGAGGCGCTAGCCTCCTTATTTATACAATTCTGGCACATGTGGAAGTGTCTCTTCACTGGCAGAGCCAACTTCGGAATATGGGTGGTTATAACCACCTTTAATATATTCTGGGGCCTCTTTAATATATTCTGGGGCCGACTTCTTATTCTGCCTATTACAATTATATTTTGACCAATCCGCAAAAGGGGATTTGGTCCTTTACAATAGCCGACATGATCAATCCACAATGGGGATTGATCTAATGAATAATTCCACAATAATAATTAGAATACACTTTGCAGTTACATTATTTCAACACCTGCAAAGTATCACATGATCATGCTGGTCTCTTCCTGGTCACTGCAACGATTCTGTGTAGGCCCTTCTGTCTCTACAAACTCTTCCTGATGATCTGAAGAGTGATCAATTGAACTAGAGGGATCTGTACAAACATCTTCGAAGCCTTCCGCTCCTTACAATCAATCTCCATATGAGATACTTTATATACTGCAAAAGTACCCTTCTTGCCAGGAGGTTTTAACTTCGTCCTCTTCTTCTTTGGTACATGGATGTATACGGTTGTGTATACAACTTCTTATTTGGATAATCTGCTCCATGTCTCAAACTAGAGACCATCTAATATGTTGCCTCCTGCAACCATCACTATAGCTCCCTCTCATAGTTATCACCTGTGACCTGCGCAGAACAAGAGCAACAACAAGGGAAAACAACAAACAAGAATGATACTCTTATAATAATAATAAAACAAGAATGGGAACAATCGTCATAGTAGCTCCTTCTCAGAGCTATCACTTGTGAAATACCTGGAACAAGAGCCAAAACAAAAATACAATAATAAGAAATAAGAACAACACTCTTTTAGTGTTGTGACCAATCATTCCTCCATGGTAACTTGCCCGGAACAAGAAACCAGAACAACAACATCTCCATGGTAACCTCCATGGCATTTACAAGATAACCTCCCTAGGACAAAGTCAACAACCAAGAACATCTCCTAGAGGAGATCAATTTATCTTGTAAACAAGTGCATCATTAATACTGAACAATCAACATTTACTTAATGATCATCATGCCAACAATATTCAAGTGTTACAAAACATTTGATGACAATAGCAGTAATAGAACTATAAAGACTACTATTCTAGTTACAACACTTACTTAAGCTGTAGCAATATAAAATATCAAACATGATATGCAAACTTGGAGTCTAGTTGCTGTTGTCCCATTTGAGTTGTCATAAACTGTAGGACACATCATCATTGCTGCCTCCAACTCTTGGGCTTCCTCTGAGTGCACTAGATCTAAGATCCCTTTAGATCTACTGTCACTGCTTGGATAAATGTTCTTTTTCCAAGTGTACGTTTCTTGCAAACATCCTCATCTTATATACAAGTGCACCATCCAACATGTCTTCTAATATGAGATATTACATTAACAAGAAGAAGTTAGAAATCTGAATCAGAAGGTTCAATGTCCAGGAAAATGTCAGCAAGCCTAAAACCCTAAAAAAATCAATTTTGATGGAAAGTCAATCTGAGAGTTGAAGCAGGTGCGCTAGGGCAAGGCGAGCTGATCTATGATGGAATTTGTCCCAACAAATTTATAATAAGTGCTCAACGAGCTTGATAGGTTTAGGTTTGTGCAGTGGCAAATTGTAGCGATAAATATCACGATCTTCCTTCCACTGGTTAGATTGTTCTGAAGGAAACCTCGCTTTGAAACCATGTTAGATTTTCATTAGTTTCTCTAACATTAGATTTACCATAGCATTTTTATCTTCTTTTAACATTCAATAATCATATACTGAAATATATAAGCAACAGATAAACAAGCACAAGAAGAGACAAGGATTTATCCTGGGAAAACCCCAAACTCAGGGAAAAACCCAGCGAACTCTTCTTAGAGAGAATATTCCAATACAACCATGAACAAGCTCTAATCACAAGAGCAAACCAACAATGAAGAACCCTAATAAAAAATACTTATCTCTTCTAGTTGTCAAACCTTAGCGAGGGTAGAGCACTTATCAACACCACAAAACTATCACCAAGATAGCACACCATAGAGCTGGCACCAAGATAGGTGCATCACTAGAACTGGTACCAAGATAGGTGCATTACTAGAACTGACACCACTAGTAATTGGTAACTGCAACTAATAACTTGCACAAAGAAATTGAGAAACACCAGACAACCATAGCGGAACTCCTCCAGAGGCAGCGTCCAAGAGAAATCACCAAGATCCACCAAGAATATCCTTCCCCAAGTGGGGCACACTCTCTAAGAGAACCAAAGACCAGAAATAGCGAAAGTGCTGCGACTGCAGCTGTTGCTGCTTACTGCGCACTCCAGAAGGAGAACTGTCTAATTGTACAAATGAACTGACCCAGTGATGGCGACGACTCCTACATACCCCACAGGGTCTCTGCGCCTGACCTCCCGGTCGTTAAGGATCGCTCAGTGTTCCCTTCTGAGCCGAAGCGACTCTTTGGACTCCCAAGGGAATCCCTGTGAAAAACCCGATCCACAGGTCCTTTCTTCACCCTGTCACGGCCTCTACACGCGCATGTGACTTTTTCCCGACTCAGTTTCAAGTTTTGGGGTTTCTTCCTTTCTGATGTCGAGAGTTCCTGTCCTCTTGAATCCCCGATCTTCGATGAGCAATTTCACCGATACGCGC
The DNA here is from genome assembly GCA_009831015.1 of Picea engelmannii. Lineage (NCBI taxonomy): Eukaryota > Viridiplantae > Streptophyta > Pinopsida > Pinales > Pinaceae > Picea > Picea engelmannii. The sequence goes on along the minus strand of ML780771.1, from coordinate 637,520 downwards.
CCTTTACGCGTTAGCCCTCCTGGCTATGCTCTGGTCCATGCGACCGCTAATTCATAAGACCGCAGCCTTATCCTTCTTTCGGGGTTTTGGACTTTAAAATCCCGATGTGCCCCTAGCTTCAATTAGCCTCCAGGCTAAGCTCGTGGTCCACGTGACCTTCCCCCTATATGACCGCAGCCATACCTCCTCATTGGGGTTTCGGACTTTCCAATGCCGAAACACATATGTCCTCAGGATTCGCGATTCCCCGAATCCCGACGCGCTCTTTATGCACTAGCTCTCCTGGCTAGGCTCCTGGCCCATATGACCGTTGTCCCCGTGACCGCAGTCTTACCTCTCGTCGAGGTTTCGAGCTTTTCAATGCCGCAATGCATTGGCTCACGGGATTCCCGATCCTCCGAATCCCGATAGGCTGACAGCTGGCCCACAATGGCACTTTTCTCCTTGTCGGGGTTCCAGACTTCGCGATTCCGAAATGCCCAAACCTCTTGTCACCAGGATTCCCGATATCCCAATGACCGTAATGCCGATAGACGACTTCCTGTCGGGACTTTCCCCGATGGCTCCGATTGTTGCCGCGCGTCCTCCTCTGATGGACGGGCCTAGTTAACTCTCGGGATTTTGCGACTTCTGATGTCTTGGACGCCTCGTCCCTAGGACTCACGAAATGCCGAACTCCGACTCCCTTCAGATCTTTGACAGGCGTCCCAAGTGAATGGACGGTTCAGATCAATCCTCGCTGTTTCGAGACTTGAAATGTCTCAACTTTCACGACCTCGAGAACTCCGATTTCCTGAGCGCCGATATCCCGATGTCTAGTGCCCGGATCTCCGGAATGGACGATCGCGTGACACGCGTCCTCTCTCAGATGGACGGCCCAGATTTGTGTCCGGGTTTTCAAAGTGGACTTACCCGATCTCCTGTCCACGGGAATGCCAATATCCCGACTCCCGACGCCTCGATCTCCGCCACGTGTATCCACAAACGGACAGTCCAGATCGCTCCCGGGACTTTTACTATGGAAATCCCCGATCTCCTGTCCTCAAGACTCCCGATTTCATGAACGCCGATATCCCGATGACTGTCGGGACTTCTGCCTGGCGTGAGAAGGGTTAAACCTCGTGCACCTCCTGTCCGATCTGACGACTGACGAGATTTCTGAATGAGATCCAACGGCTCACGATCTCTCCTTTCTGTGCGCTTCTCCTAAGCTTCTCCTGGACGTAGAAACCAATGGTCCAGATCTTCTTCTCCAGCCGATCTGACGGCTACTGTGTTCCCTCCTGAGCTTGCGCACTTTCTTCCCAACCTTGGGAGAATTCAAAAGCCAAAGGCCTCAACCTTTGCTCCCTTTCTCCTCTGCGAACTCCTTTGCTTGAGTTCTCGCCGTGCGTTCTCCTCGACGTTGTTCCTCCTGAGCTTTTACTCCCGAATCCTCAAAGGATTCTTTGACTACTGCACTCCTTGCAGAGTCCTCACACGCACACGCAGGTGCTATCTCTTTTGAGCTTTTCCTGTAGCTTCGACCTCCACAGAAACTCGTCCTTGTTCCTTTCTCCCACAAATGGAGAATTTGACGCCCTCCTGGCTATCCTTCTACTCAAGCAACCTCTTGCTGAGTCTTTCAGGGTGTTCAACAACCCTGTGAAGATCCCTCAGTGGATTCTTCCTCTAAGTTCCAGAACTCAAAGAGTTCTCTTCTTCCTGTGCCTGTCTGCACAATGTCTCTGTACCCACCTGGCAGAGTATCTTTTCACAGAACGTCCAGCAGTTCTGTTCCCTTCTCCTGTGCACCCCTTGCACCTGCTCAATGCCCACCTGGCAGAGCTCTCAGAATCTTCAGTGATTCTATCTCTTCTTCCTGAACTCACAGCAGAGTTCTTTCAAATGCACCACTGTACATATGCTCAATGCCCACTTGGCAGAGCTCTATAGAACTCACAACAGAGCTTCTGTCTGCAACTATGTCTCTCATACACAGCCTTGCCTCCAAGGTGTTCAACAACGTTGAGGTCTTCCTCTGAGTTGTTGACTTCAGTTCTTGTGCCGCAGCACGTCTTTGTCTGAACCCGCAGTGTTCATAAATGCATCCTCTGTGCACGGCTATCAGAACCCGCAGCGTTCTGTCACACCCTCTTGGTGTGAAGCCTCAAAGACCTTCACCTGAAATCAGACACACTCCTGCAAATGCATGATAACAACATACATTCATAGCATACAATGGAACACTCACAGACATTCATTCAACACACAGTAATGCATGAAAAACTGCTCTTTGTATTAAATATGGAAAATGCCTGTATTTACAATGTGTTCCTGAGCACGGCCTGTAACAAGGTCTCGACTCTTCTCTCTTCTGCTCTCTACTCGCAGATTCTCTTCTCTACCTCAACTTACTCTCGGCTCTCTACTTACTACCAAAATGAGATACCAGAAATCTGTTTTACCTGAGGGGGCTCTTAGAGCGCTTCCCTCCAACCTACCTACCCTATTCAATTGCATTGAATGGGCTGTCTAGTCCAGCATCTGGATCTAGATCTCAACCTTACAAACATTAAAGGCCGATCTACTCTACGCCTTCACAAAGGCACGACTCTATATCTCACCAGCTTAGACATTTAATTACATTGAATTCAGATTTCAAATGAGGCCGCGCCTCTCTTCAACACGCGATTTGAATTCGCTGACGTGGCTGGCTGGATGACGTGGAGAGATGCTCCTGCATCAAACTCCTCAGTTGCAAAAATTCATGAGCTCCTGCTCATGAGCTTCCCATCTCAGCTGTTGAAATCCTCCCTGGATCCCAAATCATTCTCTGGAGCTGTTCATCCACTCCATTCTGCTGCTGCTGCCGCTTCTGCGCTGCCGCTGCTGCTGCTTCCTTCCTTCTGCTCAACTGCTCCTCGCTGGCAGTCTCTGCTGACCTCAACATCAGCCTTCTGATCTCCTCGATCACTGCATCTAGCTGCTCCAGTGGCTGGTCCTGTTTTTGCAGTCTCCCCAGCTGCAAAATTTTTCTGCAATTGGGTAGATCATCATGATCTCCCATGCCTTCTTCTTCATCTTCATCTGTGGCCTCAAGTTGCCACTCTGCTGCAGACTTCAGCTCTGCAGTCTCCTCCTGACTGACTTTCTGTTCAGTCACCTTCTCTGACAGCTCAACTTCTGTCAGTCCTCTTGCTGGCTCTGGATTGTTCAGCCAATCCTCCAGCATCTCTAGCTCCATCTCCCATGGAGTGATAAATCTGCATGCTCGCTCTTTGGCTTCCTTTGCTGCTAGCTTCAGTGCTACAACTTCTTTCTTTTCAGCTCCCTGGACGAAATCATTGAGCCATTCCTCAGAACGCTCATTCTCCTCTTCGTCTGCTTCTGCTTGGGCAGCTTCCAAAGTCTGCTCCAATCCCTCTTCTTTCTTGACAGACATAGCTGACTGTTCTGCTGCTGTTGCTGCACCATCTGCAACACAGACTTCTGCCTCCTCTTGGGAAAATGGTAGGAATACTCCAATTCCCCCAATCATCAGAATGTTATCCTGATCTTCCTCCTCGGTCAGCTGCACCTGCTGATCCAAACTCACCTCTGAGTTCATCTGCTCTGTCAGCTCCTAGGGCTGATCAAAACTCACCTGCTCATCCCTACCCATCTGGCAATATGGGATGTCTCTACTGCCCTTCTGGCAGTCCATGGAATCAACTAATTCCATCTCTGTTTCCTTGCCCACCTGGCAAACTGGAAACCTTTCGCTGCCCTCCCGACAGTCTATGAGATCCCGCAGTGACCTCATTTCATTGCCCACCTGGCAATGTGAAATTCCTTGGCTGTCCTCCTGACAGTCCGTGAGATCCCGCAGTGATCTCAACTCGTTGCCCACCTAGCAATCTGGAATTTCTACTCTGCCCTCCTGGCAGTTCTTGAGATCTTTAGCTAATCTCATTTCACTGAGATCTCTCCCAGTCTCTGGTTCACATACCTGAACCATTTCTTCTTCTGGTCCATTGAGGTTTTCAACATACCTCAACCATCTTTTTAACAGCCTGCGCCGCCCTCTGACCATCAACTCCTTGACTGACCATTTTGCCTTCGGCTTCCTCATGGGCCATTCGCGCATCCATCTCGACCTCTTATCCTACCGCATCTTCAATTCGAACTTTTCTATGTCTTCCTTTAATTCATAGAGCTCTTTATCCATTTCTGCAAGCTTTTCTTCCTTGCTCTTCCTCCTAGCATGCCTATGGCCTTCAATAACCATGGTGCTGTCTCTGTCTGCTTTCCTAGCAAACCTGCTGCTGTCACTCTGCACTAAGAGTGTTACCAGCTTCATCCTACAGTCCTCCTGACTGCCAATGGACTGTTGCCCACCTGCGAACAATCCTTATAGAGTCCCTAGTGCTTTGTCTCCTCCCTCTGCTCGAAATATACAAACATAGTTCTAGCTCTGATACCACTTGATGGCGACGACTCCTACATACCCCGCAGGGTCTCTGCGCCTGACCTCCCGGTCGTTAAGGATCGCTCAGTGTTCCCTTCTGAGTCGAAGCGGCTCTTTGGACTCCCAAGGGAATCCCTGTGAAAAACCCGATCCACAGGTCCTTTCTTCACCCTGTCACGGCCTCTACACGCGCTTGTGACTTTTTCCCGACTCAGTTTCGGGTTTCGGGGTTTCTTCCTTTCTGATGTCGAGAGTTCCTGTCCTCTTGAATCCCCGATCTCCGATGAGCAATTTCACCGATACACGCCCTTTACGCGTTAGCCCTCCTGGCTATGCTCTGGCCCATGCGACCACTAATTCATAAGACCGCAGCCTTATCCTTCTTTCGGGGTTTTGGGCTTTAAAATCCCGATGTGCCCCTAGCTTCAATTAGCCTCCAGGCTAAGCTCGTGGTCCACGTGACCTTCCCCCTATATGACCGCAGCCATACCTCCTCATCGGGGTTTCGGACTTTCCAATGCCGAAACACATATGTCCTCAGGATTCACGATTTTCGGAATCCCGACGCGCTCTTTACGCACTAGCTCTCTTGGCTAGGCTCCTGGCCCATATGACCGTTGTCCCCGTGACCGCAGTCTTACCTCTCGTCGGGGTTTCGAGCTTTTCAATGCCGCAATGCATTGGCTCACGGGATTCCCGATCCTCCGAATCCCGATAGGCTGACAGCTGGCCCACAATGGCACTTTTCTCCTTGTCGGGGTTCCAGACTTCGCGATTCCGAAATGCCCAAACCTCTTGTCACCAGGATTCCCGATATCCCGATGACCGTAATGCCGATAGACGACTTCCTGTCGGGACTTTCCCCGATGGCTCCGATTGCTGCTGCGCGTCTTCCTCTGATGGACGGTCCTGGTTAACTCTCGGGATTTCGCGACTTTTGATGTCCTGGACGCCTCGTCCCTAGGACTCGCGAAATGCCGAACTCTGACTCCCTTCAGATCTCTGACACGCATCCCAAGTGAATGGACGGTTCAGATCAATCCTCGCTGTTTCGAGACTTGAAATGTCTCGACTTTCACGACCTCGAGAACTCCGATTTCCCGAGCGCCGATATCTCGATGTCTAGTGCCCGGATCTCTGGAATGGACGATTGCGTGACATGCGTCCTCTCTCAGATGGACGACCCAGATTTGTGTCGGGTTTTCAATGTGGACTTACTCGATCTCCTGTCCACGGGAATGTCGATATCTCGACTCCCGACGCCTCGATTTCTGCCACGTGTATCCACAAATGGACGGTCCAGATCTCTCCCGGGACTTTTACTATGGAAATCCCCGATCTCCTGTCCTCGAGACTCTTGATTTCATGAACGCAGATATCCCGATGACTGTCGGGACTTCTGCCTGGCGTGAGAAGGGTTAAACCCCGTGCACCTCCTGTCTGATCTGACGACTGACGGGATTTCTGAATGAGATCCAACGGCTCACGATCTCTCCCTTCTGTGCGCTTCTCCTGAGCTTCTCCTGGACGTAGAAACCAACGGTCCAGATCTTCTTCTCCAGTCGATCTGACGGCTCCTGTGCTCCCTCCTGAGCTTGCACACTTTCTTCCCAACCTTGGGAGAATTCAAAAGCCAAAGGCCTCAACCTTTGCTCCCTTTCTCCTCTGCGAATTCCTTTGCTTGAGTTCTCGCCGTGCGTTCTCCTCAATGTTGTTCCTCCTGAGCTTTTACTCCCGAATCCTCAAAGGATTCTTTGACTACTGCACTCCTTGTAGATTCCTCACACGCACACGCACACGCAGGTACTATCTCTCTTGAGCTTTTCCTGTAGCTTCGACCTCCACAGAAACTCGTCCTTGTTCCTTTCTCCCACAGATGGAGAATTTGACACCCTCCTGGCTATCCTTCTACTCAAGCAACCTCTTGCTGAGTCTTTTAGGGTGTTCAACAACCCTGTGAAGATCCCTCAGTGGATTCTTCCTCTAAGTTCCAGAACTCAAAGAGTTCTCTTCTTCCTGTGCCTGTCTGCACAATGTTTCTGTACCCACCTGGCAGAGTATCTTTTCACAGAACATCCAACAATTCTGTTCCCTTCTCCTGTGCACCCCTTGCACCTGCTCAATGCCCACCTGACAGAGCTCTCAGAATTTTCAGTGATTCTGTCTCTTCTTCCTGAACTCATAGCAGAGTTCCTTCAAATGCACCACTGTACATATGCTCAATGCCCACTTGGCAGAGCTCTATAGAACTCACAACAGAGCTTCTGTCTGCAACTATGTCTCTCATACACAACCTTGCCTCCAAGGTGTTCAACAACCTTGAGGTCTTCCTCTAAGTTGTTGACTTCAGTTCTTGTGCCGCAACACGTCTTTGTCTGAACCCGCAGTGTTCAGAAATGCATCCTCTGTGCATGGCTATCAGAACCCGCAACGTTCTGTCACACCCTCCTGGTGTGAAGCCTCAAAGACCTTCACCTGAAATCAGACACACTCCTGCAAATGCATGATAACAACGTACATTCATAGCATACAATGGAACACTCACAGACATTCATTCAACACATAGTAATGTAGGAAAAACTGCTCTTTGTATTAAATATGGCAAATGCCTGTATTTACAATGTGTTCCTGAGCACGACCTGTAACAAGGTCTCGGCTCTTCTCTCTTCTGCTCTCTACTCGCAGATTCTCTTCTCTATCTCAACTTACTCTCGGCTCTCGACTTACTACCAAAATGAGATACCAGAAATCTCTTTTACCTGAGGGGGCTCTTAGAGCGCTTCCCTCCAACCTACCTACCCTATTCAATTGCATTGAATGGGCTGTCTAGTCCAGCATCTGGATCTAGATCTCAGCCTTACAAACATTAAACGCTGATCTACTCTACGCTTGCACAAAGGCACGGCTCTACAGCTCACCAACTTAGACATTTAATTACATTGAATTCAGATTTCAAATGAGGCTGCGCCTCTCTTCAACACGCGATTTGAATTCGCTGACGTGGCTGGCTGGCTGGCTGGCTGACGTGGAGAGATGCTCCTGCATCACCCAGACTGGTTTTTATACTAATCTGGGCACTTGTCTGGGGCCGACTTCTTATTCCGGGGCTTCAACTTTACTTTATTATTTCTGTGGGCCGACTTCTCTTACTGAAAATTATATTTCCACTTTATTATTATTTCTTGTGGGCCGACTTCTCTTCTATGGTCTTCTATTTCACCTTATTCTTTTCCAGGGTGTTCTTCAACTGTTCAATGGTCTTCCTTTGACCTCTTGGAATCTTCTTCTTCTCTAAGAAAAGTTGTCTAGGAGGGAATACCTCCCGCAGCTACCAAAACATCAACAAGAAGAACATATATGTTAAAGAGACCATCAAGTACAACTGGCTATACACTCCGTAGCACCAATGTCGTCATTTTTTTTTCAAGCACAGGCCATACATCTATTGTTGGAGTGTGCTTTTGTGATTGAGAGGGAGAAAGAGTGATTTGGTGTCCAGGAAAGGCAAAAATAGAGCAGTTTGTATTGTTGTAGATGTACCCCCTTTTGACAAGTCATATATTGTTTTTTGAGGTGAAATTATTGACCGTACAACTACGGGTCAAAGCAAGCTGCAAAGGTCACCTTGTAAGCTTTGATCAAATGAATGAAAAGCCAATTTGAAGGAGAAATCCATGTGTGTGAGTTTGATTTCTTCTGCTGTTCATTTTTCAGCTATTTGTGTGATTTGTGTGATTGATGCAATGCTCAAAAATTTAATTTTCTGTCGTTAAGTAAATTGTGTTTGAATTATTTAGTGTGAGAACATTAGGAAAACTGTCACCTAGGCTTGAAAAATTTACAATATTATACTCCAACTCACCCTCTCATCCTTGATTTATCCAGCATGCTAAGTTTGCCATGCTGATTTTTCCAATAAAAGCTTAGGCTCAACTTTATCCAATATTAGCATGAGAATAAATGGTCAACTCCACGATAGCTAAAAGCATTAAAGTAGAATGTTTTTGCCGTTTATGTTTTCATGAAAAACATGCTAATCCTATCTAATCTTGAAAAGGGAATAAGTCGACCTGGTCTAGTGGTTAATTGATGCCTTAGATGAGAAGGTTAAACATGAAAGTCTCTTTGAAAGTAGCTAGTGAACTACATGATAAAACAACAAGAAGAAGCTAGGAAATAAAGGCTAGAAAAGCGTATAGCAGAACAATTTTATTATGTTTTAAAATCACAGAAAGCAACTAGTGAACACGAAATACAAAAAAAATGGTAGTGGGGAAGTCGACTTTCCTTGCTATTGGTAATTTATGCTTTTGGCAGTCATTAAAACAACAAAGAAAACACTACCAAAAGAACAAGTAAACTGAGTTGGCTGGGTTTTTCCATAAACTCTTGTGTCCCTTGTTCTTGTTTATGCTGCCTATATTTCAGTATATGATATAACTGTTAATGAAATAAGATATAAGAACACTGGTAACTCTACTGCCATGAAAATAAGAAAATCTAACACTATAAAAGTCCACTTAGACCAACTTGGTATGTCAAGCATGTTAAGCCACTTTGATGACAAAGGAAAGCCAACTCTGACATGTCAAAAACTTCCTCTTGCACACACACAAGGACTATGGGTTATGGATTCAAACCTCATTGAGATAGTTATTTATATTTTTCTAGTTGTTAAACTAGTTGAATAGACTCATTAGTGCTACCCCACTGATTGACCACTAACCCCTTTACATAATTCCCATTAACAAATAAAGTCATTCGGTTCTATTGTATTGGAGGGTATGATAGGGTAAGGGCTAGGCTTCCATCTATCTATCTATCTATCTATCTATAAAGTCATTCGGTTCTATTGTATTGGAGGGTTTGATAGGGTAGGGGCTAGGCTTCCATCTATCTATCTATCTATCTATAAAGTCATTCAGTTCTATTGTATTGGAGGGTATGATAGGGTAGAGGCTAGGCATCCATCATATCGTTAATGAAGGAGTGAGAAATAGGAAATGTTGTGAAGGGGAAAGAGTCGTATTCATGGTTGATGCTATTTTTTAAACCGACCAATTACTTATGAGATAATACTAATTAATTGACTACTGCCTAACTTTTAAATCAACAAGGATGGTTGTCGATCATTGCTGACCTTGGTTGACACGTGGAATGATGGTTGTCGACCATGGCTAACCTTGGTCGACTTTGCTTGACATGTTTTTTTACATCGAATTTCTACAACAATTAACACTACATATAAAATGGGAGGAAAAAAGCCTCTCAATAATATTTAACAATCCAAGTTTTCATTTAATCCTTTCTCCTTCTCCACCAAGGATACTTGAAGTTATTCAATAGCATAATTTTCTTTTAAATAATAAATAATAAAGTATCGTATAAAAGTCCACTTAGACCAACTTGGTATGTCAAGCGTGTTACGCCACTTTGATGACAAAGGAAAACCAATTCGGATAGGTCAACAACCTTCTCTTGCACACACACAAGGACTATGGGTTATGGATTCAAACCTCGTCGAGATAGTTATTTATATTTTTCTAGTTGTTAAACTGGTTGAATAGAATCATTAGTGCTACCCCACTGATTGACCACTAACCCCTTTACATAATGCCCATAAACAAATATAGTTGACTATGATTATCATGGTTGAATGTATCCCTACTAGTTCCACGATTTATTTTATTTGCCCCCTAACCTCTATAAGGTAATGATAGTCATGAGCTATGGTTAACCTTGTTTGACTTTTGTTGACCATGGTTGACTTTACCGCATTAATCTACCACTAAACCCTTTCTTATAACTTCTATAATCTCGCTAATCCCTACCCTTGACCAACATTTATAACTACACTAAATGTGCATATGGATCTTAGGGCCTTTCCAATTCTAAGAATACATATGACATACCTAATAGTATAACTAGCAAAGACAACTAGTGTATAAAGTCATTCCGAGTAAAATGTAACCATAGTATCAAAATAAGTTATTACTTCTAAATCAGAACCCAAATATGCCTTGCTCACTAGATGAAGTCCATGTTGTGATAAAGAATAGAAATGTTTGCAATTGTGTTTAGAGATATCATTATAAAAATACATGACATAAGAGTTGTTCTCTATCTATCAACTTTGATTCTTCCATGTTACCAACATAGGGTGACGGGATATGCAGTGCATATAAGATATTTTGAGAGGTAAATTTGAGATATAACCTAAAGTATACAACTGATAGTAACTAAAGTATGAAGGATAAGAGTGTACTATGGATCTTGGGAGTGCATACAAGGTATTTTGAGAGGTGAATTTGAGAGATAACCTAAAGTATACAACTAATAGTAACTAACGTATGAATGAGAAGAGTGTAGTATGGATCTGGGGACTAGGGTGCACCTCCTTTGTGTTAATATCAGTTAGAAGTATTGATCATGAAACCGTTATAATCAAAGATGTGGAATCACAAAGACTATTTACAAGATGTGATGTTTTCTATTCAGACTACTTATATTTTTTTTAGTTATTAATATTGTTGAACTGAGATAATTACTTTTATTTTTTCTAGTTTATTAAAATGGTTGATAAGATAACTTTATTAATGTCCAACAAATGATTAAAAATAAGTCTTTGTGATTAAAATAGTACGTTAGAAAAAAAAGGTACAATGTAGAGTGCATACGCATCTCCAATATCAAAAGAATAAAAATAAAGCTAAGAAAGTAATTAGCTATTAGAGCACGCGGGTAGTGCTAATGGAAGCTATAAGATACATGATGCAAGTTATAAGTAGGCTGACAAAGGTCTAGAACACCAAAATACATTTGAATGGGAGGATGTCAAGAACCCCTGGCGCTAGTGCCGATGTTGAGGATGGATATTGGGGGGTGTTCCTCACTCGTGTTGTCAATAATAGTGAACTCACCAATGCATTGACGGATGATGTCCTCCGGGGAGTGGTTGGAGCTAATAAGGCATGGTGGTATGATCCTAGGGAAATCCCAAGAGCTATAACACCCCACTCCTAACATCCAAGGAAAATAATGTCTAGATGGTTGGCTCATTGCTTTGTATAGGGGGTGCCCGACTCTATAACTGTTGAGAATTGATTTTTCATGACAATGCAATGTGTGAGATCTGGAGTGACAAGTCCTAAGATGTTTTGAGAATTTTAATCTATTAGGAGGTTAACCTAAGAGCCAAGGACTCACTAATCGAGAGCACAATGGGTCATATAGAGAATGTTGGGTATCCCCTTGTTGCTTGTAGCCCTGATCCAACAGGACAACCTAGAAGTATGAGGTGATATATCGGGAAGCCTCTACCCTAGGTGTAGTAGAAAGAGTCTTGGATCTATGCTCCAAAGTCTCCCTCATGAAGAGAGTGAGGAACAACCGGTTGGTGTACTAGAAGAAAGTGGACAGGGGCCTACAGGAATCCCAAAAAGATGGGGGAATCTCCCACTGATCTCATACTAGAATGGACATCCAAACATACTCCTTGGTCACGAGCACCTATAAGTGACATAACTGGCATAGTCTATCTAGCCGAAGGGGGTAATGGTCGGTCTCAATCCGGAGTCTGTACGAGCATACATAGAAATTTCCAAGATGGATCTTGAGGGTGTGATGCTAGTTCCTACATGTATATTGTGGAAATAATGGTCGGTCTCGATCCAAAGTATGTTCGAGCATACACATAAATTTCCAAGAGGGATCTTGAGGGTGTGTTGCTAGTGCCTACATGTATATTGTGGACATATGATTGGGCCATCTATCTCTAGAAAGTGCTCATACTAGAAAGCCATCTTGGAGGCAAGCTCCTAAGATGGTAAGACCCATGTGACTTGGATGTATTGTTGGTAGATGTCCTCTCTAATCACTCTATTCAAGTCTTGTTTGGATGGTAGGAGGTTTCCAAGTGTGTCAAAGGAGTACTTGAAGGGGGGAATATAATTTCGAGAGATGGCCATGAATTGGTGTAGTCGATAAGCCTAGAAGAAAAAAAGGTGGACACGTCATGTGGGGTTGGTCGAAGCGATGACCTATGATGAACAAAGAGTGAGGTAGGGGTACTGACCCCCACCTGAAGCTAAGTTCCCAAAAGTACAGATTATATGTAGAAAAGAAATGAACCTAACTATGACCTCCAATCGAAAATGCTAGGCCTCGAACTCTGCTTAAAGAATGTGGTGTGCGACCCTATGTTTGCATCGAATGATCCATATAAGGAGGAGAGTCTAGACTCCCTCAATCTTGGCGCCTCTGGGCTTAAGTACACTTGATTCCCAAACCTCTAATCCATAAAGAACTATAGATCAAATGAGGGAGTCCATAAGGTGCATCTTGGAAGAGATGTCCTAAAAGTGATTATGAAAGCACTAATGCTCATGAAGGGAAAGAGATCCATAGACCTTGTTGAGCTCAGGTTGAAACCCTATTGTAGATTGAAGCATGGTCTTGTGAACTGAATCTCTAAGTAGGTATATGCTCTAGTGACCTCAATCTCTTCTCCCCAAAAGAAGAAGTGATAGGATGTGAGGTCACACCAATGTATTGAATATCATAACCTTGGTTTTACCCAAATTATCTGTCAATTGTCGAAAGTCACAGTGGTAAAAAAAAGGCATCCAACTATTTTTGTAACCCCTTGGGAGAGAATGCCATAAGTATCTAATCCTTTGTGAAGATGTTGAGGCCTCAATAACTCCTCGATTTTTCTCCTAAATTTGGGTACCCAACTTAAATTTTTATTATTAATAACTGATGATTTTATATAAGGTCTTACTTTAAGTACATTTTGATCTATTGACTAACTTTTGCAGTATGCATGATGTCACGAGGCACTTTTTCTTTCTCGTATATTCAATTGATTGCTCTTCACTTTTCATCTCTTAAATCTAGCCTTGTTTTTTAGGAGATTTTTGGCTAAAGTGATCTTTTGGATCTTTCTGTTCGAAGATTTAATTTTTCAAGTTTCTCCGATACTATGGAAGGTGTTTCGAATTTCGATATTTCATTTCCCTCTGATGTGGTCTCGGAGCTTTTATCAAAATGTTTTTTCGTCCTGCCCCAATACTGTTGTGGAGTCCTCTCGATAATTGAATTCCACATCTCTTTGGATATTGAATATTTTGTCGTTTTAACTTTTCTAAACTCTTTGATCACATTAATAAGCGATGGTTTTCTTTTTATGATCCTGATGTTTTGTAGAGTGTTTCCTTTAAAAAAATATGATATTATCTCTGATTCTGTTCCACCGCCATTGGGAGATTAGAAATGGTTCAATTTCATGTTTAACCCTGCAAAAGGATTGCATAAGTTAATTTCTTTGTCTCCTCGGTTATTGGAATTCTGCCTAAATATGGCTTTGTTGTACCTGGATAATTTCATGATCTGCCTAAATACCCCGAAATACTGTTACCTAAATTTAATTCAAATAAATATGGAAAACCAAATAAATCTGAACCACCACAAAATCATATAATTTTTTTTATGTTAATAATCAGACTAATGAACATTCAACCATGAGGATGTTATGTGTCATCTTTTTCCATATATATATTTTTTTGAATAAATCTTCTACGTGGTACTTCAATTTAACCATTTTGTTTTATTTCAATCAATATATATATTTTTTTGAATAAATCTTCTACGCGGTACTTCAATTTAACCATTTTGTTTTATTTCAATCAAAGATTCATTACCATCCTTAAGATTCCAAAAACTTCTAGACCTGCTTTGATGTTCAATCTTAATTATATACTTTCATATTTTCATTTCTATCTTTTTTAAAAGAGTAGGTAAAAACACTTTGGATGAGAATATTAAAGAAGCAATAAATGTGGAAAAAGAGATGGCAATTCTTAATTGGAATCTTGGATTAGAGGAAAATAAAACAAAATGCTTACCATTCATAAACTAGTGCAAGCAACTAAACCCAAGACTGAAACTAAAGAAATTGATTCGACTGACATGGAAAGTTTACAATGAATTGCAAGTAATCCTTCTAATAAAATAATTGATTAAAGAAGAATACTAGGGAGGGAACTCCAACCAAGAAGCCATTTAATCCATTTTTTAAGGAAAAACCCAACTCCTATTAAAGCTCCTCCTAATTCTAATTTAGATCCTAAAGATTGGAGAGCCCATATAGCTAATCACCTAAAGAAAACTTGCATGCAATTTGTAAACATGTTTGGAGTTTTGTTTCTTCATCATCTAAGTCAGGCACTTTGTTCTAGGAAGTTGAAGAAATCGAGGAAGAAGAAACTAAAAAACTATTAAAGAATTTGAAGAGACAAAAATGTTGTTATGGGACATTTTACCTAGTAAAGATGTGGAGCAAAATGAAGAAGAAATGATCGAAGAAATCCATACAACCAACTTCACCAAACAATTACAATTTACAAAGTAAAGGAAATCCTTCTCAATTAGCTACACCTTTTACTCCCACTTCCCTGAAAAAAACATTTTCTAATTCTATAAAAAACATTGTCACATATTCTCCCATTTCTAATTCGAAGATCTCATCATATTTGAAAATATAAAAAATAGGATCGAATAACAATTTTTGTTGTGATCCCTCTACATAAATATCTATTCAAAAGGACTGTAAAAGGGGGATGGGAGGCTCAACAAACCAAGAATATTTTGGCACAAAGACTATTTTTTTTGGAGAATGAGCTCGTGAGGCCATTCTTTTTGTAAATTTCTAAATTAGAGAGAATCACTCATTGGATTCATCTCTCAACATCATAGAGCTTTGTTTTTCTTCATATTTTATGTGTTAAGCTCCTTTTAATTCCATGTCTATTCTTTTCCATGCAATTTTGATATGCAACTTGGACAATTTGGTACAACTTCCACTGTCAACAAGTGTATTTTTGAAATAGTTAAAAGATTTCTACTATGACCTTTTATTATGATGTTATATATTCACATGTTGTAATCATAATTACATTTCTGAATGTTTTGCGATTGGATTCATTCTTTTAAATGCCCAGATTAAAATGTTCATTTTGTATGTTGGATTCATAATCTTTATGTCCAACTCATTTTCTTCATCTCGGATTGATAGAGATTGCCTTTGCCCTCTATATTTTTTATATTTATGTCTTTTATTTTCTTTAATCTGTCATCAATTAGATTTTGCGCTCTGTTGGTTGAGACTCCATGCTCAATGGATTAAGCCTCTGATATGAGAGATTTAAAATCATTTATTCCAGTCAGCTTCCATTTAACTCGTAAGCCATGTCCACCCTGTTTTACCTTGTTTACCATCAAATATGACACATGTGCTTAATTGTTAGAACTGTTGCATAGTGACAGTAGGCAGTTAGTGTTCTTAAATCATATGAGAGAGCCCTCTCTGGTCCAAGAGCCAGCTTGTGGCCTAAAGTAGGTTCAAAGATGTATTGGCATGGTTTCGAAACAATAGAGAACCATCTCAAGTTACAACATTCTTTTTGGCGCCGTTGTTAGGGATGGAGTTGAAAGTTCATTTTCCATGGGGTATGTCAAATATCAGATCTGATTCTTGAAGGTGAACAAAGATTAGACACATGTTGTGTGATTATTCACCTGGCGACTCCACTGTGATTTCATTGGCAACTCCACTGTGTTTCAATGTCAAGTTCAATTGCTGCTAAGATCACTGCAAGGTATGATCCTTTCGATTTTTCAAATGTTCCTAGTTTTCCTAATCCTATGCCTAGCACATAAGATTGGGGAGATTGTCTTCCAAGATTTAGAGAAGATTACGATGATTGTCCAATAGAATACTTAATATATTTTCATGAGTGCATGAACTAGTTAGGTGTTTATCATGAATATGTGCTCAAGAAATATTCATGACCTCTTTGGAGGGAGATGCTCGTCAATGGTATAAATCTTTACCTTTTGATAGTATAACTTCTTTGAAAGATTTTCATGATGTGTTTCATTCTCATTGTAAAATATTTTATCCAACTGAGCTTCTTTATGAACACTGTTGCAATGAAGAATTCAATTCAATAATAGAGTAAAAAGAAATTGATTATTACATTAGTGAATAAGAAAGAGAATTAATTGTTGAAAATGAGTATTAAAATCTTACAGTTCCTTCTTTTATTCATGTTATTCAAAGTCAAAATTCCATTGAACAAAAAATAATTTTTGAAAAATAAGTTTAGTCATTTGAAAGTAGTCTTCATATTCAAGTGAAATTTCTTGCAGTTGAATCATTTTCACCTTCTTTTGTTCAAAAGGAGACACCTCAGAATTTGGTACAAAAAATTCATTTTCAGATGTCTCAATTGTGTTTTTAGTAAAGATAAAGGAACAAAGGAAGATGATCATGATGAAATTATTGTTCCAAGTCTTTATGAAAATCATGTTGTCCATGAAGAACGTATGCAACAATATTTTCAAGAACATTATGAAAAACATATTTTTGAATTAGAATTCTGTATCAATCAATGCAAATATGAAAAAAACTAGGTAGTAATCTTTTATGTTTTGGAAGATCATGTTGCAACTTGCTTAGAATAATCAAGTGGAATGAGTTTTTCAATATTCGTACACTATAAGTATGGATATAAATTGCATGGTAAATTTTCCATCACTCTTCTGCTGCAATCGATATTCTTGTTTTTCTTAATCATTTGTAGGGAAATAGTTTATAATTTGATTAATCAAATGCTTTCCTGGTTACATTGGAAATATGATGTCACTTGATTAAACATCTTAAAAGATTAGAGTAGGAAACAATGTATATAAATAATCCTACATTTGAGCTTTTATTTCTAGTTTGTAAAATAGATTTGATTTCAGTATATAGAACAATTCTTTTTCCAATTTGTACAAAGTCTGTAAGTGAGTATGCTTTTTAGCTTATTTTGATTTGAATAAATAAAACTAAATCCCCTATCTTATTTAATCATTTGGATCTTCATAGAAATGAAAACTTTAGTCAATAGAAGAAAACTAAACATGTTGTTTTAACAAGTTTGGTGAAAATCTTATTTATTTATTTATTAGAATTGAAAAATAATGCTTAGGGTAATCCTTTAAAGCTTTGATATTAGATTATAGTTGATCAATTTTTTCAAGGTTAAACCTTAATCATAAAAAAATTCAAACATGTAAATTTTACCTATAGGGGAAGATATAGTTAGAATTGAAGGAAAATTAATTTAAGAGTATTCTCAAACATGTGGACATACCTACTTTATTTTATATCAAAAACATATATCATCCCTTGTGTTATATAACACATTGATTGCCCCCACTTCAAAGTAATTAAATGAAATTTAAAAGACATATGATGAAAGGAAATTTAGTAATGATTGCCCCCATCTTGTCCAAAAAGAGATTATGAAAGGAAATTAAAAAATGATTGCCCTCATCTCAAATTAATGAAATTAAAAAAATGAAGCGGTGAAAGGAAATTTAATTTGGGGTATGCATGTAACTTCACCGAGACTATGGACGCCTTTTGGCAGTGAAGTAATATCTGTGATGTCTGTAAAGGTTGTCTCTACATATCTTTATTGTTACTCTATTATTATTATTTTTTTCAATAATTTCGGTATCCTGACCTGATTAGGTTTATCTAAAATAAATCCAAACATCTTTTAAAACCTTGAGTTAAGACAAAATCAGTTAGAAATATAATATTTAAGCTAAATTTAGATTGATTACTTTAAACAATTCTTGAGTAAAATTTAAATAAAGAAAATATTTATTAGCCTTTCTTGAAATCTTTTATCAAGCATGTATCTATTTTTGCCTATTGACAACTTTATCACTTTTTATATAACATTTATAATAAAATAAAGGGTTTTTAGTTTTATAGGTTTCTTTGAGAATAATGACTCCATAAGCCCAACAATAAAGGCACTTGGAGCCTAGATGGAGCCTAATGTTGTAACATAGGTTAAAATTTTAAATAAAAATTCAAAATTTTTAGAATTTTTATTAGAATAGGCATTTTGATTCTTTTATTGACTTATTTCTTAATTTTTCTTGCTTAGTGTAGATTTTAACTTGATTTTAATTTATTAGATTAATTTTTCTTATTTTATTTTGTATTAAGTTTTGTTTATATATTAGGCTTTACTTTTTATATAATTTATATTTAGTTTAATTTTAGCTAGAGTATTATTATAATATAAATATAATAGTTGGATCGTAGTGTTATTTTTATATTACAACCAAGTTTTAATTGAATATAAATACTAGAATTTTATGTTATACTAATAATGTATTTGTGTGTAGGTTAATCGTAGATTAAAAGCTAGGCGGAATAATCAATGACCCTCATCATTGCATGCACCCAGATCGATGATCTTTTTCCTTTCACGGGTCTCGGAGGTTTCATTTAAATTCCTGATGCCACATAATTTGTCAACGAAGCACTGATAGGACCAACTAGCAGCTGCCACGTGGGTATGTGGAACCCATTGTATATACGGGCTATCTACCACCTCAGCGCTAGCACACATCAATAGAAGGCTACCATGTATCCACGAGACCTAACTAATGACATCAACGTTGATGTCATATAAGATCAACGGACCACGTGAGTTCACCCCACCCATTTGTGGAGGTCCGATGGTGGAGATCAGACCGTTAGATCAACGATCTTCATTATTTAGGACCGCGGACCTCGGGAGATTTTGATAATGGAAAGTTCTTTAAGTCTCGATGTCTCGATGTCGCAATACTTCAGCATTAACATGTGGCATCACGTCATCTTTCTAGCACACCATATGTCAGAGCCAATGAGCACCTGCCATGTGCACATGTGGAATTTTCCAAATACACAAGACACACATCAGATCTAGGTGACATGGGGCATATCTTTCTGCCACGTCAAAGACAACATGGACCAATGAGAGGTCGCCACATATTCGTGGGACCAGACTAACGTCAGCAGTGCCACGTCATGTCAGATCACCGAGCATTGGGATAATTATTGAAGTTGTGTGTGTGTCGAGGCAAATCTTGGGTCCCACAACTTAAAAGGTAACACTGCACACGTGGAGTTTCAGAGTCCGTTCACTTTGTATTTAAATACATAACAAAATCCTTTGCTATAAAAATCTAAGTAAAATGAATTTCCCAGTGAATCTAGGATTAATCAGATCATAGATCATTGGTCGCGATGGCATATCGTGTTGATCCAATAATGGTTGTGTCAAGATAATCATGGATTTAATTTCGGGCATCTAGCCAATAAAACAATGAGGATTATCTGATCCAATCTATCCGTTTTTAGAATTCAAAGATCTCATCATATTTGAAAATCCAAAAAATAAGATCGAATACCAATTTATGTTGTGCTCCCTTTGTATAAATATCTATTCAAAAACATTGTAAAAGGGGGATAGGAGGCTTGGAAAGCCAGAAATATTTTGGTAGAGAGACTGTGTTTTTTTTTAGAATGAGCTCGTGAGGCCATTCTTTTTGTAAATTTCTAAATTAGAGAGAATCACTCATTGGATTTGTCTCACAATATCATAGAGCTCTGTTTTTTCTTCATATTTTATGTGTTAATATCTTTTTAATTCCATGTCTATTATTTTCCATGCAATTTTGATATGTAGCTTGGACAATTTGGTACAACTTCCATTGTTAATGAGTGTATTTCTGAAATAGTTAAATATTTCTGCTATGACCTTTTACTAGGACGTTATATATTCACATGTTGTAATCAGAATTACATTTATGAATTTTTTCCGTCTGGATTCATTCTTTTAAAATTCCCAGATTAAAATGTTCATTTTGTATGTTGGATTTATAATCTTTATTCCCAACTCATTTTCTTCATCTCAGATTGATAGAGACTGTTTTTTCCCTCTATATTTTTAAGATTTATGTCTTATTATTTTCTTCAATCTATCACCAATTAGATTTTGCACTCTGTTAGTTGAGACTCCATGCCCAATGGATTAGGCCTATGATCTAAGGGATTTACAGTCCTTTATTCCAACCATCTTCCATTTAACTCTTAAGCCCTGTCCACCCTATTTTACCTTGTTTACCATAAAATCTGACACCTGTGATTAATTGTTAGAACTGATGCTTAGTGACAATAGACAATTATTGTTCTTAAATCATATGAGAGAGCCCTCTCCGGTCCAAGAGCCAACTTGTGTCCTAAAGTAGGTTCAAATATGTCTTGGCATGGTTTCCAAATAGTCGAGAACCATCTCATGTTACAACACTACTCACATAATCTAGTTAGATAGAATGTAAATTAAAGTTATTGGTGAACTAAGAGATGTGTTTATTAGATTACCTATGAATCTTGAAGTTTACCAAGTGATTGATCTCATTGTTTTTGACATTCTTAATGCATATGGTTTGTTGTTGAGTAGAGATTGGTCTCAAAATCCAAAAGGGTATTTTGCAATGGAGTGGTCGCATATATGGTTACCTTGAAAAAGACAGTGGAATCAAATCAAAGTAGATTGAGAGAAATATATGAAACATATTGTTTCTAATATTGAGGATAAAAAAAAACCTTCTTCTTCTCAAATTCTATTCTTAAGAAATTGATTTTGGAAATTTTGTAAATTCCTTCATTACACTCAAACTAGCAAGCCCCATAGTAGATTATTAGCATTAGATAAATATAACATAAGAGTAGTTACTAACATTTGGAAACTTTATTTCGATGGCTCTAAGTCTCGAGGAGGGGCTCTAAGTCTCAAGGAGGAGAAGGAGCTTGTTGAATGCTAATTGACCCGACATGTAAGAAATTCTTAATTTTATATAGACTAGAATTTGAATGCACTAACAACACAATGGAGTATGAAGTTGTGGTGTAGACACTCAGACACGATATTGATTTAAATGTCAAATATATTAATATTTTTTGTGATTTTGAAATTATAGTGAGGCATGTAAGAAAATCCATACACTGTCTTTCCCCTCACTTAAAAAATTGTCAGCATGAGGCGTGGAACTTGATCAATGAATTTGAAGAATTTAACATGTTTTTCATTCTTTGATTTTAGAACTTAGAAACATATGATTTGGCTAACATTGCTTCTTGTTTGGGTCCTATAGATGATTCATCACTACTAAATTTTATGTTGAATTGATTTAGAGGACCTATGTTCCAGATAACATTACTAATTTTAGGGTCTTTAATGATGCTGAGAATATTATTAATATCCCAACTTGTGAGGAAACATTCCAAAGTGTTGTAATTAATGATGAGGAACATTCCATAGATTTAAAACAATTTCAAGAAGGGATCGTAGATATTAAATCAAATAAGATCCTGAAAAATGTTCTTACTCTTGAAAAGTTGTTTTACTTGAAAGATTGATTAAAAAAGGCTATCAATGTCAAAACCAACAATGCTTTGATGAAGAAAGATGTTATAAATCAGGCCACTAAAAGAGATCCCAAAATTGTAAATCTAGGACCTAGCTTCATAGAATTAGAAAGACAAGCTTATATAAATATTTTCAAGCAATGTTAGGATGTATTTTCTTGGACATATAGTGATGTTAATACATACGACACTAATATCATTCATCACACTACTCCATTAAAGAAACATATTAAGCAATGTCAACAAAAGTTGAGAAAAATTCATCCAATGTTGGAATCTTTAATACAAAAATAATTGAATACATTATTGGATGCTAAAATTAATTTTCAGGTACACCACTCTGAATGGGTGGAAAATTTGGTTCTAGGTTGAAGGAAAAATGGAGAAATCCATCTTTGCGTCAATTTCAAAAATTTTAACAAATCTTATGAGAAAGATAAGTATCCCATTCTTCTTATGGAGCAAATTTTACCACTGGTGATAGGATCTGAAATGATCACTTTGGTGGATGGTGTCTCTGGTATAACCAAGTGTTAGTTGTTGACCGAAACAGGTTGAAGACAATATTTTGAACCAAGTAGAGAACATTTGCATACAAAAGAATGCATTTTGGTTTAATAAATGTTAGAGCTATTTTCTAAAGGGATATGGATATCACCTTCAAAGGCCTAATCAATTGTAGTGTGGTGGT
>ML780771.1:581866-614261 GCA_009831015.1 Picea engelmannii | reverse complement strand
AAATCATTTCCACTTATGAATGTGAGATAAATTTCTTTACACAAAAAATGAACATTAACAGATTATAAAGTCATAAAGTGACTTTATTACATAGTAAGCCTTATATCTCTAATAAGAACTGGTTATTATTGGCCCACATTATTCAAAGATGCATACTCATATGTTAGAAAATGAAAAACATGTCAAGAGTGTGATGGAAAAGAAAATAATGTTTCAGTCCCTTTGTAGTTAATCACCATTGAGGACCTTTTTCAACAATGTGGATTATAAATTGTTAGAAAAATAAACCCCAACACTTCAAAGCAACACAAGTATGTACTTACTACCATCAATTATTTCACCAAGTGGGTGGAAGCTATACCACTTACTCACAGAAACAAAAATGTTGTAATTCAATCCATGGAAGAACATTTGATTACTAAGTTTGGTGTTCCTTTTGTGTGAGTTTTCGATAATGCTACATATTTATCTTCATTTAGATTCATTGAATTTTCATTAGAGAAGGAGATCATTTTAAGGTATTATTCTAACTACTATCCTTGAGAATGGTGTAGCTAAATTCACAAATAAAAATTAGATCTGAATTCTTAAGAAAATTGTTATTGATCACCACAAAAACTGGCAAAATGCACTTCCCAATGTCCTATGGGTGGATAGAGTCACACCCAAGGCTATCTTAGTTACTTCACATTTATTTCTTGTTTATGGTAAGGAAATCATTCTTCCCTCAAAAAATTTCCTACCTTCCTTACAACTATCTCAATCATCTCAGGGACAACATTCTCCTACTATCTAATATAAAATTGGATTATTTTCTAAAATTAGAAGAAGAAAAGGGAGAAATCCAAACATAAATTCATTGTACATCAATAAATTGTGAAACAATGGTTTGAAAAACATATGATTGAGTGACAAATATTTCCAGGTTGGGAATCTAGCTCTAAAATGGGACAAGTTAAATGAACCTAAAGGAGAACACACCAAGTTTCAATGAATTTGGTTGGGACCATTTCAAATTGTAGAAAAATGGTCTTGGCACATACAGGTTGCAAAATATGGAGGAATAACTTGAAACTCAAAATATGGAGGAATAACTTGAAACTCTCCCAATCAATGGCCATTTTTTGAAGCGATATTTTAGTTAGTTTCCCTTGAGGAAATTATCTTGTAGCTTTACATAGTAGGTTTCTTCACACTATTACAGTTTGTTTTAGTTTTTAACATTTTTTTTTTCATATTTTTTTGTTATTCTTACTTTTATTGATGATATATTAGTTTTGAATTTAGTTCAATATTGTTTTTGTGTTTTAGGAACTTTTAGAAATTGTTTCAATTGTTTTTATATATCTACATTTGAGACTTAGGAATTTCAAATACACTTTGGAAAGCTTAGTGAATTCACCAGATACTATTAATCCATTATTAAAATAAAAGTATTAATAGTTTAACACTGTCGAAGTTGCATGTTGGGTCACCAAAATGTCATCTTTCACACCCTTTTTCCTTGACTTTTAACCATTTTTCGTTTTCCCGTAACCTTGCATTAAGAACATTTTAATGTTTATATGAGGAATTAGACTTGTATTTTCCAATGCATTTATATTGGTATTTTAAGTGATTAAATCTTAGAAAAATAACATGTTCTCACTTAACCTTGAAAGTTGGTTTTAGTTTGGTGATGATTACAAGTCCAATTGGAGTTTGCAACAATGCTTACTTTTACCATATAGCTCCAAATTCGAATTTATTCTTCAACCATTGAATATTTGTCATGGATTTGGATCATCATCAACTATCTTTGGTGTGGAAAGAATATTGAACCATATACAAGATTAGTGTGATCTGTTTTGGATTATTAGCAAAGATCTTGTAATTATTTTCTAGTTGGATTTTAGTTTTTACTTATTTGTAAATGGTTGTAACCACATGAGAGAAAAGTGGATCTGAAATTATTAGTTGCTTATCCTATTCTCAAAGCAAACTCATGTATAAATGAAAGTGCCTTCTCCATTCCAAGGGGAGGACTCTTGGATGTTACAAGGAAAATCTCTCTATGGCTAGGGGTAAACCACAACAGACAGAAATGACTGCAGAAATCAACTCTAATCTCAAGTATGATATATAGACAAATATGTTAGCAAGACAAGATAAATGGCCTACCTCATCCAGACGTTTGATGAAGTCCACCATTGAGAACTTGACCCAAAGAAATATACTTGAAACTAGTCCTCAAAAACCAAGCAACACAAACATATGGTGATAACATATAATGTTAGCACATTCAATAGCATAATCCATCAACATTCATAACAAATAAGCCCATGGAATAATAATTCAAATATTTGCGAGATATTAATTGGACGAGAAAATAGTATTTTTATTAAAATATAATCAACAGAAGTGAATGAGTTACAAAATTCCGTGTTGGCACGGTTTGGAACTGAAAAACTAAGTTCCTTCCAGCTGGGTCTCCACCACTTCAATCCTCCACCAAACGCAAGATCATATAAGAGAGACAATAAAGTTATCAATCAACATAATTTCTCCAGAGTAACTTTGCTCTCAAAGTTGAATTCTTTCTCCACTTTTCCATAGCTTAGATTTGGCCCATTTATAGCCTTCAAGTGGAACTGAAGGGTCGATTCAGAATGTTTCCAGTATATGGAAGGCCAAGGATCATTGATCTTATGACGTGACATGGAAACCCGACACCATTTTTTAATTTTGGACACATTGTTTGATGTACGCGAGATGTCGTGGTGCAACCTGCGTATACATACACTGTAATATAGGTAGGGTGCATATATGTGGAAAAATCATGTTTTTAGCTCTGGGATTTGCAAAAAGGGACTTCAAGTCTGCATAGGGAAAAGGAAAAAGGCCCTTTGTGAAAGATTGCATAGGGTGAGACAAATCTTGTTATAACAGATGCCCCCTAATGTGTGAGGTCAGAGAAGTATCTGCGATGGCTGAAATACATTATAAGACCTAGAAGTGGAGTAATGGGGACTCATCTAGAAGAACTAGTTGCTCATTACAATATGTACTGACTTTGCATACATGGTTGCCAATTTGAATTACAATGCAGATCCATGTGAAAATATACCAAACAACTGTCCATGGCTATGAATAGGAAAATACAAATGTGGTTACATGCTAAAGGCTGTCATAGTCAAGAACAAGGCCTAGTAAAACTAGTCTCAAAATAAATCTGAAGATATATGTATACAATGGAGTACAATCTGATATCCCATGATGACTGAAGTCACACAGGTACTGGTCCAATGAAAAGGTAGCAACAACTCAGGAAAGCTGTGACTATAAAATGATGTTTTCAAGTCTTCTACACAATCTGCCAAAGGTGCAAGTCTACATCATGTGAATAAAAAAGTTGAGGTCGAATACAATGAGACTTCGTTTGATTACCGATCATTGAGATATACCGTTAACAAACGTGAGACAACCTACCGATGATGAAAGTAGGTATCAAGGCACCGAGTACATTCTTACAAGTGTGAATAAAGGATTCAGGGTCGAACACTTGAAGAATCCATCGATAAGGAGACATTGATGTATTCCCAATTGTTGGAGATAGGCCAAAGTGGAAAAGCAAGGCGATTTTAGGAAAGAAAGCATGCACGAGGAAAGCAACAACTGGAAGGCAGAACAGTACGCTCACATGCATGGAAGACCTAATGATGGTAGGGTTAGGGTTTTGGTAATGTATTGTAACGGCTGAAGAGCCATAAAACATATAAATATATATACTTAGGTATCATAGGGGGGTCGGGTTGTTTTAGAAGGGTTTGGAGTATTATCGAGTTTTGACTCGTTCTGAGTTGACGTGATATGTGATATTTTGTTGTATGACCTATTTTTTATAAGTTGTTGAGTTAGAGAAGATGAAAGAGGGTAGATCTTGAGGGTTAGATCACAGGCTGAGGAGCCTGGTGCGATCTAGTCCACCTCATAGAGATCTTACTCGACTGTGAAGGATTGTAAAGTGCGTGACACTGTAGATGTAGAAATATTATAATAAAAGAGTTGAGAGACAAATCTTTGTGGGCGTA
The DNA here is from genome assembly GCA_009831015.1 of Picea engelmannii. Taxonomy (NCBI): domain Eukaryota; kingdom Viridiplantae; phylum Streptophyta; class Pinopsida; order Pinales; family Pinaceae; genus Picea; species Picea engelmannii. The sequence continues at coordinate 610,191 of ML780771.1, read as the reverse complement.
GCCTAGGAGGGGGTGAACCACGGTAACAACCGTGTTGTGTGATGAATGCATGCATATATTTATTGTCTTTAGTAGTTATCGTTATGCTTAATGAATGAGTTGTTACATTTCCTACTTATTCGTCAATGACAATATACTGTGTTTACAAGTTATAATAATGGTTCAATATATAGATCTCATATCTCACACTCAATCCTAGGCTGTAAACACATGATTCTTACATCCACCCATTAAAGTTATCTTGGGTGAGACTGCGCAGTGCATTCTGTGTGTTGTGTTTCCTTCTGGTTTACCAGGAGGGCTAATAGTTTTAGAGGCTTTGTTGGAAATCTGGATAGACATGAACCCTGGGTCGATAAGCTCAAACAATATAGAAGAGTAAAACCAACAAATGGTTTTTTTGTCGTTGGTAGGAACAGGAGAGGATTGAGTAGATGAGACATGTCGAGCAAAAGAAGAGTAAAGAAAAGAAGAAAGAAATGATCCATTAGAAGGGAATGTTGAGACCGTGGAATCCCACAAAAGTAGAGATCGAAAGCTGGTTAAGAACAAAAGAGCTAGAGTTTGCACAAAAAGACAATAGAAACCCTAGACTAACACCCCGCAAATATCTTGAGAAATACGTGTTTACTGATTTGCATGAAGTCTTTTTCTGTTTCCACATCTATTGCAGGAGTGGATACTAAGGTTGAAGGATAACCACGCAACGAACCGGATTCGACAATGAGATTGGACCCCAATACAGATTGAGTAGTTACAACAGGTGAACAACAAATTCACCTGCGCAATAGATTTTTGGCTTGACAGTATTGTGGCAGGGTTTATATCAGAGTTTGCAGTCGACACAACGAATTCATACAACACAGCAGAGCAAGAATTTCTATGAGGACCCCGAGGAAGGTACATTCGATTGATGTATACTTCTATTAAGATACTGCTATATAACAAAGGTGTAATGATAATGGAATCAGAAAACTAAACTTCCTTGCGTGCATGGGGGAAGGGGGGAAGCATTGACAGAAAGAGGAGAAATGGAAGGAGGAAAGGATAAAGGCAAGAAGGAGGAAGCCTTGGACCAAATCATGATGCACGATGACCAGATCAAGCAGATCATGGAGATAGCTGGAAAGACATGTAGCGGAGTACCCTACCAATACAAGGTGAATACCAAGAAGAGAGTCGTAGCCGCGAGGGAAGGCTTGGTGAGTGATGAGGAAGAGGTAGAGGATCTTCGGGATATGGAGCAGATTGAGGAAATCTTGCGCACAACATATGAGAGGAAGACGAGAGGTCCAAGAGTGGGAAGAGAAGGCATGAATCATATCCATATTAATGTCAGTGTGGAACCCATAAACCCATGCATGACTAATACACCAAAGAGAACACCACCATTTAGACAACTGAAGTTTAGAAGCAGTCAGACAACAGGAAGTACATCTACACAAGGAACAACAACTAGAGGAGCCAATTCATGCAGCACTAGTCAAGTATCTACACCACGTAGAGGTATTAGTTCAACATTCAGAATGGCAGGACACAATCCCACCATTAGGTTACCAGAATATTGAGGAGAAGTAGAAAAAGACCCTGAGAAACACTTGTTCATTTGTGCAAAGATCTAGGAAGCAAAACAAATAACTAATGAAGATACCAAACTTGCGTAGCTAGCAATTACACTAAGAGACCGTGCATTAGACTGGTACATGAGTCTATATGCAAACAGTGCTCCTGGGGTGACAAGGACACTGACATACATTAAGAAGTTACTGATAAATGAGTTTCAGAAGCTGAGCTCAGAGGATCAATACATGAATGAGATGATAGAAATCCGACAAAAACTAGGAGAATTCATATGGGAGATTGACCAGAGATTCAAATGACTAAAGGGGAAGTTAAAATATCTCATGACCGATATGCAACATCGACACTTGTTTGTCAATTCAATGCTCCCACACCTAAAATATCCATTGCGACAATAGAAATTCCAGACGCAGGCAGAGGCTCTGCAGGAACCCTTGCAATTGGAAGAAAACCAGTATCAACAAACATACCCAATGATCAAAGAATTGAAGGAGGATCTGAAGAAATTAACGTTTCAGCTCAATCAGAATAAGAATAAGGATAAACGGGAAGTCGTTTGGTGTACCACATGCATGATGGAAGGACACCACAAGAACGAATGTCCAACATTCGTGCAGTATATGGCAGCAGGAATGCCAAACCCGTTACCCACAGGAGGACCATGGTGTGAAGTATGTAAGAAACTGGGTCACGACCCATATCACTGTCTGATGATGCAGAAATACTAGACAGTCCCAAAGAGTTCATATTTCACCTTTTGCAAGTCAGTGGGCCACGACGACAAATATTGTAGAAGTATGGATTTTATGCAAGAAAGGACATTAGACGCATATAGAGTGCAGACATAAATGATGACGGGACAAGCCGCACCATAGTTTAATTCAGTTCTAGCTCCATACAACACTGCATAGCAACAATATAATATTGTGAAACAACCATACAATAACGCGTAGCCATAGTACAATGCAACACAACCTCAGTAAAATACCACGCAGTATAATTAGGCACCTTATTATAATGCGATGAGAGGAGATAGAGCAGGCTACAGAGGTGGAGGATGAGCAAGAGGAGGTTTTGGATGAGGTAGAGGACCAGTGGTGTGTCACAAATGTCAACAACCGAGACATTATGCAAGGGAATGTCCACTTCCACCAGCAACTTGTATGTATTTTCACGCATCGGACCACGATACCGAAGAATGTCTGACACTATTAGTAAAGATCCAGGAAAAGAGGAACCAGAACAACCGGAATGTTCAGTGGATTTTAGCCGAAGAAAGGGATGAAGGACGAAACATAAATATAGTTATTCGCAGAGGAGCTAAAACAGGAACCGACGCAGCTCAACAAGAACCAGTACAAAACCAGTGGGTAAAGAAGAACGTCGAACCAAGGAAGCAATTCGACGCGTAGAACGAGAAGACAATATTTAAGGAGGCCAGACAAGAACTCCAGAAGGATGACATGGCATCGACTTCAACTATACAACAAAGCAAGGAAGCACCGTAGTACAAGATGTCGCCAGTATTGGATCATACCAATGAAATGAAACCCATGGGACAAGTAAGTAAAATCAAAGGCTTTTTGCAATCATGTGTAAAGGTATTAAGTGATCCATCATCTGTGAATCTATTGAAAAACATACTAGAAAAATGTAGCATCGAGACAAAAGGAAAACTAGAACAAAAAACAGTCAATCACCTACACACAAGAAGAAGAACAAGTAGGGAGTTTAGACTAAATTCCAACATCGGAGATTTCAATATGGGAGATATCATACTAGATCTAGGATCTGAAGTTAATGTATTACCAAAGAAAACATGGCAACACATGGGAGAGCCCACATTAGGATATTCAACCGTTCAACTAAAAATGGCAAACCAACACAAAGTCCTACCAATCGGTAGATTGAGCCAATCGATAGACTGAAAGGAGTGACAATAGACCTAGATGGAGTGTGCACTAAAGCTGATTTTGAAGTCATTGAAATAGTGGACGACACAACACCTTACCCAGCATTGCTTGGTCTGGATTGGGCGTTTGACAACCATGCCATAATCAACTTGAAGACCAGGAAAATGGCATTTGAGTTAGGAGAATACAGGTTCATCACACCATTAGATCCATCAGAAGGGGAAAGTTTTGTAGAACCCACTTGCCTAGACTTAGAGGAAATCAACTAGTTGTACAAAACAACTGCGCGCGATGAGGATTGCATGAACCCAACTGCAGATGGGATATTCAGTTGGTGGAGCATTACTTCATGTGCAACAGACTCAGATACCGTTTTAGAGAATTGGAAACAAAGGCTACACAAAGTATCCATGAGAAGATGTGTACGAATAGACCGTGCAGTAAGATGGGTTGGCACGGAAATGAGAGAACCACCCAGTTTCCACGAAGCAAATGTTTTGGAAACATTCTTGGCACAGTATGAAGATGAAGTCTTAAAGAACTAGAGACCGTTAGCACTTGATCTAGCACTCAAGGCCACACTTGCAATATGGTGGGGTGCACACAAAGAGACCATCACAAATTGGTACCAATGTAAGCGGTTATTATGCATAAGGTTTGGCAAAGAACAGAAAAAAAAACAACAGAAGTATGATGGACAAGGGGCACTAGCGGAACACTATGGAAAATGACACCCCCAGAGGAATGGTCTCGTCATTTTATACACACCCTAGAGGGCATACCAGCAAACTGGCATACAGACCATGAATTGTGTAAAGGAACTACGACCTGGACGACATTGCAACAGAATTTCACAGTCACTTTCTCATTTGAGCATGAGAACCCTATCATAGACATTGCTCTTAAACAAATAAGAGGAGTGATATTTATCAAATAACCAGAAGTAGAACTTATCATAGAAGAACAACAGTGGAACAAACATACAGATAAGGAACTGTTGTCATGTTACCATGTACAAGAGGAAGCACCGGATGAAGACGATCCGCACAATATTCAGATTGAAGAAGAAGAAGGTGAAAGATATGTGGAAGGTCAAACCATAGAATCATAAGTCATTTTCATGCCAATCAAAGTAAATAAATTCAACATTGGGATAGTGGAGCATCCCAAAATGGCCAGCGTTGGAGACTACTGGGATGAGCAAACAGTGGAAAGCATAACATAGTTATTGTGCGAATACAACGACTTGTTTCCCACAACATTTACAGAGATGAAGGGTATAGATGGAGAGTTAGGAGAGATGAAGAACCCCTTAGACATGAAGGGAGATCAATCAGACATCGACCTTATAGACTGAACCCAATATATAAGCAGAAAGTCAAAGCTGAGATCGACAGGATGCTTGAAGCCGACATCATAGAATCGGTCAAAGAATCAGAATGGATAGGCCTGATGGTAGTGGAGGAAAAGAAACAAGGAGGGATAAGGATATGTGTCGACTTGAGGAAGTTGAACGATGCATGCCTACACGACCCATTCCCTACACATTTCATGGACAAAGTGTTAGAAAACGTAGGAGGACACGAAGCTCACTCATTCACTGATGGATTCTCAGGCTACCATCAGATCAAGATAGCACAAGAAGACAGATACAAGACCATGTTTGTGACAGAATGGGGATCTTCTCAGTACACAATCATATTTTTTGGATTGAAGAATGCACCAACAATATTTTCTAGAGTAGTCATCGCAACATTTAAGGAATTCATCCACCAATTCCTAGATGTATACTTGGACGATTGGACAGTCTACAACTTGTTGAAAGAACATGTATAAGTCTTACGACTAATGTTAGAAAGATGCAGAAAGTGTCAGATATCACTAAACATAAATAAATGCATATTTGGAACACTGTTTGGGATACTATTGGGCCATATAGTATGGAAACAAGGTTTACTCGTAGATCCTGCAAAGATTGCAGTAATTGTTAAATTACCACTACCAAAAACAGTCTTTCAGCTAAGAGCGATGTTGGGACACATAGGATACTACATGAAGTTTATCAAAGGGTACGTGCATATTACTGCACCAATAGAAAAATTGTTAAGAAAGGATACAAAGTTTCAGTGGAACGACGAGTGTCAACATGGTCTGAATACCCTAAAGGAAAAGATGGTCACTTTAGTATTTCCAGATTGGGAGAAGACATTCCACGTGCATGTAGATGCATCAGCCATAGCACTTGGATCTATCTTGGCACAACTAGGAGTAGGGTATTTGGATCACCCCATAGCATTTGCGAGCTTAAATTTATCAGAATCATAACATAACTATAACACTACAGAAAGGGAAGGCCTAGCTATGGTCTACGCATTGCAAAAATTCAAACATTACTTATTGGGGAAACACTTTAAGATGTTCACAGATCACTCAGCCCTAAAATACGTAGTCAACAAGCCAGTGTTGGGGGTGACAATCTGCTGATGGTTACTACTATTTCAAGATTTTGACTTTGATGTAATCATCAAACCAGGAAAATTGAATGCAGGACATGACCACCTATCAAGAGTCACAAATGGAGAAGAACCTACGAATTTAGAAGACGACTTTCCATATGCACAATTATTATCAGTCTATATAGTTGATGAATAATTCGTAGAGATCATTCAGTACTTGAGCACAGGTACTGCGCCACAGGAATACAACACCGTGCAGAAGAAAAACCTGGTAGTCTGCGCTGCCGACTATCAACTGATTCCAGGACACCTATACAAAATGGGCACAAATAACATCCTGCGAAGGTTTGTGTTAGATCACGAAAGACCAAGAGTCTTAATAGAATCCCATGAGGGAATAGCAGGAGGGAATTATGCAGGCAAAGCTACCGCGCATAAGGTATTGTGCACAGGACTATGGTGGCCAACGATTCACAGAGACTCGAAGGAGTACTATCAAAGATGCAATGTATGTCAAAGGGTAGGCAAACCCAACAGAAGGGATGAGATGCCATTACAACCACAAGTAACATTACAAGAATTTGATAAGTGGGCAATAGACTCTGTGGGACCAATCAACGCACCAACAAGAAGAACAGGAGAAAGGTACATTATCACCGCGACAGAGTACCTAACAAGATGGGTGGAGGCTGCACCTGTAAAGGATTGCAGCGCAGAAAGAACAAAACACTTCTTATTTGAACAAGTAATCACTCAATTTGGATGCCCAAGAGTTTTGATGAGTGACCAAGGCACGCACTTCATAAACAACACCTTCAGCGCTATGACTGAAGAATTTGAAGTCCATCATCAAAAGAGCACACCATATCACCCACAAGCAAATGGCATAGTGGAAGCATTCAACAGAATCATGGAGAATGCACTGACAAAGATCTATAACATCAACAGGGACGACTGGGACCTCAAAGCACCAGCAGTATTATGGGCATACAGGACTACATGCAAAAAGTTGATAGGGCACACACCATTTAAACTAGTTTATGGCCAAGAAGCAGTGGTTCCATTAGAATTTTTAGTACCAAGCTTGTGCATGGAAGCCATTACACACATGACAGAACGAGGCACAGTACAGGAGCGACTAAATTAGTTAATGACCATGGAGGAAGACCGGATCTTAGTAGGGTTCCACCAACAAGTTCATAAAGCAAGGGACAAATCTTGGCATGATAGACACATAAAGAAGAAAACTTTCAAGGAAGGATATCTCATACTGATGTATGAAAACAAATCGATTCAACACACAGGAAAGTTAATAATGCACTGGTTAGGACCGTACGAGATAAAATATGTCACAGATGGAGGATTTGTATAGTTAAGAGACTTATCAGGCGCAGAACTCAAAGGGATTATCAATGGGAATCGACCGAAGATGTACAAGGACAATGGACCACCCACCGCGCAAAAAATAAAAATAATAAAAAAAACTATAAATAGTACGAATAGAGGTGTAGTGCACCGGAGAAAGAAAGGGCACGCACACTTAGGAACACAAAATTGTTAAGGATAAGGACAATGGCCAGATACAAAGGGAAACAAGCAGGAAAAGGAAAGTCGACAAAAGCAGTACGACAAGACAACGGTAGGTGGAATTAAAGGATGGAAAGGACCGATGAGACGCCACATTAATCGCGCCAACTAGAGATAGAAAGGTAGAGTAATGGAAAGTACGAAACCGTTGAAGTTGCATTGAACTCATAATTAAGGAAGCGTCTTCGACAAGTTTCATGCGTTGCCCATACAACACACGGACGCGGGAGCACATATTACATTTGCGAAAAGAGAACCGACATAGAGAAATAGAGGCTAAAAAACATAGATTCAAGTTCAAAGAGGTCATAGAGACCATTCAAACCCAGCAAATGTTCGACATTCACCACCATGGTACCACCAAAGCAAGCAAAAGAGAGATAGACCGTAAAAAAAACCAGAGTTCAGACCAGGTCACGAGTACATGTGGAATAAGGTGAACAACAGTCGTCGGAGATCGTCAATGTCGATGAAATCCCATCTCCATACGCAACACCAATGAAACCTACACCTATACTGGGAGAAACCCAACAACCAACACCAGAGGGCACGAGTATAGATAGACCGACAGAAGTACAGGAGCCATGGAACCAGGATGCAAAAACCCTGAAGGAGGTACAACCAGAGAACATTGAAGCAGCTCTGAAAGTCAATGTAAGGATGCCAACTCTAGAAGCAAGAGTTGAGCCAGCCAAGTCTCAAACCACTCAGTGTCAGACCACCCATCGGAAGGAACAGTAGAATATGTCACGGGTTGGATGGAATGGTATTCTGAGGAACAACCAGAAGCCATTGGAACTTCGAGCCATCCACCACCGTCGAAGAAAGACAAGTTGCAGGTACCAAGGTCACCTCGCAAGAAACCTCTTGCAAAAATCATTCTACTGCATATACCAGATATGGTACAGGTAGGACTAGACCTGCTAGGTCATATAGGGAAGCTCAAATACTTGAACCACGATATAGCAGACGCAGACAAGTTTCTAGAACTTGCAAAGAGAGTGTACATGGAGACGGTGGGCACAAATCAGGTTGGGGAACTGATTGATGAGTCACTTTAATGGGAAACATGGTTGGAGAAGACAAGAATTTTAGGTCTGGTGGACCTACCACATTTTGGTCGTGGGCAATATGCAAGCAGTTGTGTCAAACAATTGTTAGCAGTCACACATGGTGGAGACATCTGGTTGGATAAGCTCGTCTCAATAGATGTAGAGCTTATTGCAAACATAATAGGATTGCCATCCTGGGGCATGGATCCTGCGCAGTTTATGAATGACAAATCCAAGGAGAAGGCACTAGAAGAAGAGATGAAGAATAAGTATGGCACCAATAGGGGGACACGAGGGATCATTATCAAGAGGATCAATGATGTTGCAACACAATTGGGCATGAAAATCTTAGCCTACAAGCTGCTAAGAAAATGTCACAGGAAGGAAGTCCCAGCTGGGGTTGTCGCAGTTGTAGCCCAATGCGCCGAGGGCACCATAGTGATCTAGGCACCATACCTCTTGAACTTATTCCTGGATGACTGCAAGGATGCGCAAGATCTAGGAACATAGTTTCACTATTCCTGGCTAATCATGTTAATAGCCTTTATGGGATGGAGAGAACAAAGGTATGTAACTTTTGTACCAGACCCAAGCCGAACCAGGGAGCAAGATACTTACTTTTGAAAACCAAGTCGGATGCTAGGAACAAAAGGATGAACGGTTCCATATTTGAAGGATACCTACACGATCTATAGGAAGCCATCTACAACATGTGGAGGATCACACCAAAGTCTTTCATGCGGTATAGAGACATCGCCAACTTCAAGGCCACATGACATACAATGTGGATACGGGTGAGGAAGGATCGTGATAAGCAGTGGCTACAGATGCGTTATTGCATCACAAAGAGTGGCATCAACATGGTCATCAACGAATGGGACAACGAGTAGAAGATTCCAATCCTCATCCAGGACTTGCTGGAAAGAACAACAGAAGAAGAGGCATGGCAGGGAGAAATACAGCCTCAGGAAATCCAAGTGCCCAAGAAATGAAGAATGGGCCAGATAAAAACAACACAGACAAATGAAGGGGCAACGAAGATAGGGACCTAGAATGGGAAGAAGGATAAGACACAGTCGGCCAAAGAGAAGCAAAAACAGGCCAAGGCGGCTCAAGGGAATACAAAAAGTCCCAATCCATAGGAACCAGGGGGAAACAAGAGGACAACCACGCATATAGGAGGTGCGCACAAGAAAATGAAGGCACAAAGAACATTGCCAGACTATATGATCATGGATGACGATGGAGAAATGATAGCCCGAATGGTCCAAGATTGTCTATCCGAAGATTTTTACCATGTTGTGCATCACAGGGACATGATTCAAGAGGAGTTGGCATAAATACTAAAGTTCCTCAAGCAAATCGGGGAAGTGAAAACAACAAGCAATAGGGAAACAAAACCATCAACACCGCATACAGAATAAAGAGTGCAAGAAGAAGAACGAGATCTAGTCCATCCAATACTACAACCGAACATGACATTCCACATCACAACCAGTATGTTGCACATGGACGAGATTGTGGGGAAGACACCCTTGAAGGACTTAAGACAAACCCAACTGGTGTTGACGCGGATGCCATCTAGGGCACTACACAAGTTGCGAGTTAGTGTAAACCATGAAGTACAGTCTATCTCACGCAAATACTTAGTCGAGTTGAATCAGGCAACAGAGAAATGGGACACGTTGGAAATAGTATATGCACAGGCTAAGTTAGAGACCCCGAAGGAAAGGGAGCGAATGAAAGGATTGGAGCAGAAAGTGGCAGTAACTTATGAGAATATTACATAGGCTGCGTGGAGGGATGAAATCACAGCAGTAGAAAATATTGATCAGATTGCGCATGCAATTGATCAATATAAGAAGGAGATCGAGAATCTCCAGGAGCATCTCACACCAACCACACCACCAACAGTAAAGGAGCAAAGGAAGCAGGAGGCAACAACACAGCTGCAGGAGATAAAGCAACAGGTCATCACAGCAACTGACTTGTTCGATAAAGCAACACAATTGTGGACTAAGTTGGAGGAGGACCAACAGGTCCAAAAGTGGGACAAGGAAAAAAAAAGGATCAACGCAACAATCCAAGACCTCAATAAGAGGTAGAAGACAATGCCAATCACAGAGCGTGTCAAAGGGGCACAGGACATGAAGAAATTGCAGGCAGAGATCACCACTGCGCAAACACAAAAACATGAGCGACAGGCTCAAATGGAACCGTTGCAAGAGTGTGTAGCATAAGTCCTAGCACAAGCAGAGGAAGCCAAGGCACACATAGCACAGACCCAGGCAGAGTGCATGGAATTGATAAGTGACGAAATTGTAGTCCAGATAGTGGACATTCTCAAGGAGAAGACTGTGGAGGCACAAACACAGGCAACAGAGCTCAAGGAAAAGTTCCAGACGATCACCAAGGAGATCGAGGAAGCAAACAAAGTTTAGGTGGCTCGTGAAGAGCCACATGTCGGTGTTGGGGGCCTGTTGGAGGCAGGCCAAAGAGGAAAAGCAAGGTGATTTTGGGAAAGAAAACGTGCACGAGGAAAGTGACAACTAGAAGGAAGAACAACACGTGCGCATGCATGGAAGACCTAATGACGGTAGGGTTAGGGTTTTGGTAATGTATTGTAGTGGCTGAAGAGCCATAAAATGTATAAATATAGATACTTAGATATCATAGGGAGGTCAAGTTGTTTTAGAAGGGTTCAAAGTATTATCGAGTTTTGGCTAGTTCTGAGTTGATGCGATATATGATATTTTGTTGTATGATCTATTTTGTATATTTTATTTATCTAGAGAAGACGAAAGAGGGTAGATATTGAGGGTTAGATCACAGGATGAGGAGCCTGGTGCAATCTAGTTTACCTCATAGAGATCTTACCCAACTGTGAAGGATTGTAAAGCATGCGGCACTGTAGATGCGAAAATATTATAATAAAAGAGCTTAGAGCCAAATCTTTGTGGACGTAGCCCAGGAGGGGGTGAACCATGGTAACATCTGTGTTGTGTGATGAATGCATGCATATCTTTATTCTCTTCAATAGTTATCATTATGCTTAATGAACGAGTTGTTACATTTCCTTCTTATTCGTCAATGACAGTATACTGTGTTTACAAGTTATAATAATGGTTCAATATATAGATATCATATCTCACACTCAATCATAGGTTGTAAACACATGAGTCTTACATCCACCCATTAAAGCTATCTCAGGTGAGACTGGGCAGTGCATTCTTTGTGTTGTGTTTCCTTTTGGTTTACCAGGAGGGTTGATAGTTTTAGAGGCTTTATTGGAAACCCAGACAAACATGAACCCTGGGTCGATAAGCTCAGACAATATAGAAGAGTAAAACCAACACCAACTTTTGATGGAAAGAGAACCTACCACTAATGACTACAAGCCTCTAGGTACTCATAGGACTCTAGGTCTCGTCTCTAGAATAGATGAGTTGAAGTCGATGGAAGGAGACCCGCTGAAGGGAGAGAATTAAGGCATCTCTCATCATTCAACACGAGGTACAAAGCAGGAGCTTGATGATTTGGAGGAAATCGGACAAAGAACATGTTCATGAAACAAAGACCCTGTGCTTCTTTCACGTGTGCCAGGTGCAAGTGGTACACAAAAAAGACCCTCTTAATAGAAGCCAATGAGTAAAATTGTTGACAAAGGTGATAAAACCACCAATAAGGATAATGTCATCCAAGACACCACTGTCGGGCAACGCTACCTGAATACCTTGTCTTCTATAAACTAGCTCTGATACCAAAATGTAGTGTTCCCAGCCACCAACAGGCCGACAACGCCATAGAGGAACACACACACACACACACACACACACACACACACACACACATATAACATGCATTTCTAATGAATTTTAACAAATAACACAGAATTACTAATACCATACAGACTGAAAGGGAATTGACAGTAATTCCTACATGCAATGGTACACATGATAAAATTTCAAGAATCACAGACCTGCATAACATATATAATTATGCATACCGTATATAATTAATCACGTAAATGATACTTATCTTTTAACTAGAGTAAAACCACCAACTGCATGCAGACCTTCCACGAACCTCCCAGCCTTATACCACACTACTCATCACTCTCAGTAGTAGGTCACCCCCGAGCTGGGACTAAACTCCATCGGGTAAGGGATTCCTAGGCTAGGAAAGGTCAATAAGAAAGTCACACAGTTTAAGAGGAAGGATTATCTCCTAGGATCCACTTATGCCCACTGCTCACAGACTCTCATTCCCCACATGCATGTCCCACCCCAGGAGTATACACCTTCACTGTCACACAGTCCATCGATTGCTCCACCTCCCTTACCTTGGGCTTCAGCAACAGGCCAGACCAGAATTCTCAAAGCTCTATAGCAGTTATGAGACTCCCTCCCAGAGAACTCACTTCCTCAACACACTCTCTCACCTAGAGAGAGTTTCTCACAGGCATGACAACCTGCTTCTTCAATTCACAACAACCTCTCTCACCTAGAGAGAGAGTTGTTCACATGCCTAACAACCTGCTTCTTCAACCACAACAACCTCTCTCACCTAGAGAGAGAGTTTCTCATAGGCTTGACAACCTACTTCTTCAACCACAATAGCCAATTTAGGTAAGGCAAGGGATGACTAAGTAAATTACAGAGGTGCCAAATGGTCATGGGTTCAACAATTACGAAATTGGTTGGTTTCTTTCTTACTTAGTGTGTGTGTGAGTGCATGTGTCCCCACCAACAACAAGAATNTGTTCCTAAGATGACACCTATCGCTCATGAAGCACATTCCTTCTCTTTGGAGGTCACTTGTCCTTCCCTAAGGAACTTAGGATAAACACATATCCTTTTAAACAACTTTTGGAATAATAATAAATTATTATTCTCTTGGACTTAAGCCCTTAGGCTTAGCCCCTCTTTCCAACCTCTCATCCCCCTCTCCCTTACCCAGCCTAATGGAGCTTAGTCCCCCATAGCTCTTTATTCGTGGTCGGTCTACACACAACGATGTTTTTATATTAATAATATGAATATTTACATGTACAAAACAGGCTCCTGGCCTTTAACACCTAGGCTCTCTGGCCTAATAAACACATAAGCCCATAGCTCATAATTTTTCAGCTCACCAGCCTATAAAACATGTTTACAATTCATAATAAAACTGGGGCTCCTCCTATGGGTATTACAATCCCCTCCCCTTATTTTTGCATTGTCCTCGGTGCAACTTATTTACACAACATCACCAAGATTTTCAAAATATTCAAAAAGATGCAGGTATTCTTCCCGCATAGCATCATCATGCTCCCATGTCATGTCCTTGGGACCATACCAGGTCCACTGGACCTTTACAAGCCCTACGTCTCGATTCTAGATTTATTTTCTCTTCCGGTCCAATATGCGCACCGGATGCACTTGCAAGACGCCTTCTTGCTCCACCTGAATCACATTCCAATCAATAACATGATTAACATCAGGTATATATTTCTTAAGCAATGAAACATGAAATGCATTATGTACAGTCATGGATGCAGGAAATGCAAGAATATATGCAACTGGTCCAATCCTTTCTAGGATTTCAAATGGTCGACAATATCTGGCTGCCAACTTGGAACAGTTTCCCAACTTCAGGGAACTTTTGTTGGCTTTCACTTTCAAGAAAACATGATCACCCACTTTCAACTCCCTATGGATCCTGTTCTTATCAACATAACTTTTCTTCCCATCTTGGGTAGCCTTCAAATTTTTCTTAATCCTCAACATTTTCTCTTCCATTTCCTTGAGAAATTGTGGCCCAACCACTTCCCGATCAACTGGGTTATCCCAACTTACTGAGGTGTTTCACTTTCTATCATAAAGTGCTTCAAATGGGCTCATTTTTAGTGATGCTTGATACCCATTGTTGTAGGAAAATTCTATCAAGTGTAGGTAGTCTTCCCATTTAGATGGTTTGTCCATGACATACATCCTTAGCATGTCCTCTATCACTTGGTTCACCCTTTATGTCTTCCCATCAGACTCAGGATGATAAGCAATGTTGAAGTTCAGATTCGTTCTGAACCCTTTGAATAACCCCTTCCAGAACTTTGAGGTAAATTTTGGGTCTCTATCAGACACAATTGTCTTGGGAATATCGTGCAATCGTGCTACTTCCCTCATATAGATATCGACAACATTAGTTTCCCTGTGAGTAGTCTTCAATGGAGTAAAATGGGAAGCTTTTGTAAGCTTATCCACCACCACCATGATGGAGTCATGTTGCTTATTTGTTCTAGGTAATCCTATGTTGAAATCCATTGTCACCACTTCCCACTTCCACTCAGGAATGGGCAATGATTGTAGCAAACCAGCTGGGTGCCTATGCTCAGCCTTGACCTTCTGACACTCCATACATATGGCGATGTATTCTACAATTTCCTTCTTCATACCTGGCGAGAAGTAATGGATCTTGACTGCTGCCATTGTTTTCTGATATCTAGGGTGCCCAACATAAGGCACATTATGCATTTCTTTCAAGATCATTATTCTCAATTCCTGGAAATTAGGTACATAAATTCTATTTTTGTACAAGAGTGTTCCATTAGCTTCCAATTTATAATCTTCCACTTCCTGCTGCATCCTACCTTGTTGTAGCTTTGTCCCCAATTCCATGTATTGCAAATCTACATTTGTAGCTTCCGAAATTCTACCTTTAATATCAATTTTATACATGTTAATGGACGTAGCATGTAGTTCATGCACTCTTCTGTTGAGTGCATCAACCACTTTTTTCTCCTTTCCTTTGATATGTTTGATATCAAAGTCATACTCACAATTTAATTCCAACCATCTACTCTACCTATCATTTAAGTTTGGTTTATCAAACAAATACTTCAGACCGTTATGGTCTATTCTCAATTCAAACCTATTTCCCATGAGGTAATGTATCCATTTCTTTAGAGCGTGTACAATGGTTGCCAACTCCAAATCATGAGTTGCATAGTTCTTTTCATGATCCTTCAACTTCCTGGACTCGTAACATATTACAAACCCATTCTGGCTGAGGACTCCTCCCATTCCTTCTTTGCATGCATCTGTACACACTACAAAATCTTCATTTGGATCTGCGATCCTCAGGATTGGAGCACTGGTTAACAACTGCTTCAATTGCTGGAAACTTCTTTCACATTATTTTGTCCATTTAAATTTCTTCTCCTTCCTTTGCAAGGAAGTGATGGGGTGAGCTATCCATGAGAACCCTGCAATGAACCTTCTATAATAGCCATCTAGACCCATAAAGGATCTGAATTCTCTCACATTCTTCGACGTTGACCATTCTCTGATGGCTTCTATCTTCTCAGGATCCACGACAATCCCATCCTTTGAAATAATATGTCCCAAATAATGGATCTGCTTTTGATAGAATGAGCACTTGCTCAATTTGGCATACAATTGGTTCTCTCTTAGCATTTGCAACACCATACTTAGATGATTTCCATGCTCTTCCTCTGACTTGGAATACACCAGGATGTCATCCAAAAATACTATGACAAACTTGTCTAGATATTCCATGAATACACCATTCATTAGGCCCCTGAAAACAATGGGTGCATTTGATAATCCAAGTGGTACCACTGTGAATTCATAGTGACCATACCTTGTTCTGAAGGTGGTCTTGTTGTTGTCTTCATTCTTTATCCTTACCTGGTGGTACCCTGACCTGAGATCTATTTTTGAAAATATCTTGGCATCCTTCAACTGATGAAAGAGATCATCGATCCTTGGCAAATGATACTTGTTCTTAATAGTTACTTTGTTTAATTGTCTGAAATCGATGCACAATCTCAATGTCCCATCTTTCTTGTTCACGAATAAGACTAGGGCACCCCAAGGTGACACACTTGGGTGTATATACCCCTTCTTCATAATTTCTTCAAGTTGCAACTGTAGTTCTTTCAGCTCTGGTGTACTCATTTTGTAAGGAGCTTTTGACACTGGAGTTGCTCCAAGCATCAATTTTATAGAGAAATCAATATATCTCTTTGGGGGTAGATCGGGTACCTCCTAGAATACATCCTCAAACTCTTTTAATACAACATGGTATTCAATATTTGACACCTTATCCTTAGGTGCTTCGTCCATATGAGCTGCAAATATTTGGCAACCTTTCCTATAGCACTTCTTCAATTGCATTGCTAATATTTCTCTAATAGCAACTGCTCTGGGAATTCCTTGGATTGTTCTCTGATTTCCTTCCTCATCCAGGAAGTGAATGCCTTGTTACGGTGGTCTAATATGGCATGGTTCTGGTCCAACCAATCCATCCCAATTAGACAGTCATACGAACCTAAAGGTAAGATGTTCAATTCAGCCCTTATGCTCAGTCCATTCATGTCCACTAGACAGGACTTAACCAAATAAACAACCTTCCTCTTGCCTCCTGTAGCCAGCTGCACTAACCAAGATTTTCCATTCTTGTTTGTTGGCAAATGCAAACTTTCCACCATCCTAGGATCTATATAACTATGACTAGCTCCTGAATCAATTAAAATAGTAATGGTTTGGTTATTGATGATACCTTCAACTTCAATCATGTGTGACTGAAACTCAGCTTGATTATTGTCCAAGTCTGCATAGATCCTTGGTATTCTACTGCCCATGTCTTCCATTGTTTCTTCTTGCTAAACATTGTGGACAAGTCTCATTTTGTCATTTCTATGGGGAAAATCTATGTACCTATGATTTCCTTTACAACCCCAACATTCCATAGGTGGTTGTCTTGGCATATGCCCACCTATTTCATCCTTCCTGGGCTCTCTAAAACTTGGTTGTCCTTGACAAATGTTTCTAAAAAAGGGAGACTTGTTTCCCTTTTGTCTCTGCTCTTTCATGAATTTCTTCTTGTCTTCCCAAGCCTTCCAGAAAGTGGGCTTTTCTCTTTGCTTCTCATATAAGCATTTTTCTCTCCTTATAGTTTCTTCCATAGTTTTAGGATCATGATACTGGATCTTGTCACTGATGGAATATGGTGGTCCACTCAGATACCTTTTAATTTTGACAGTCTCATCTTTCATTAAAGGGACATGTTTCAGCAATTCCAAAAACCTTTGTTCATATTCATCAATGGTCATGCTACCCAACTTGAGTTCAAAGAAATATTTCATCTTTCTGTTATAGTATCTCTTAGTCAATTATTTCTTTTCAAAATAATTTTTGAATTCCTTCCAAGTAACATTTTTCTCTCTAATGTGTTGCACCTGCACAAGCTAGTCCCACCACATGGATGCCTTTCCTTTCAGTTGATACATTGCAATTCTTCCTTCTGCACGGGAGGAGTAATTTTTCAGTTGGAAATATTTCCTCATGCCAAGCAGCCATTTCTCAGCATATTCCTCCTTCTAGTGTTCTCCATCAAACGTAGGAGGATTAATCTTGTTCATTTACCCCTTCATTTCGTCCACTCCAGATCTCTTGTTTTTTCTGGTAGGAGACGGGCTTGAACTACTGGGTGCCCTCCTCTTGGAGTTTCCTTGGGAGTGATGATGGTGTCTGCCAACACTCCTTGACGTTCTCTTCTCATCAGGGGTCCTGTGACTTCATGATTTATTGGAGTCACTCTCCTTATCCAATTTATTTTCTATCCTTTCTAGGCTCTGTATCAACTTTAGGTTGAATTCTCCCTGTTGATCCTTGGATTTCATGAGATTTTTGTTATCTGCTCGGTGATGTTGGACATCTTTATGCAATATTTCAATGATTTTCATCATGTTTCCTTCCTTTTCTATCTCTTCTCCATGCCCAATCAATTTCGATCCTTCAACTCCCAAATGGACATCCATTCCTTTAGCTTCATTCTCAGAAATGAAGGCATTATGTGCCCCCTCCATTTCTCTAAACTTTGCATAAATTTGGTTCGGTTATGACAATCGTTAACTCTGCAAACACAATGTGCAGTCAACCGAATTTTTTCAGGCCAACAGTCCTTAACAAATTCCACAATATTCATAAACCAATCTGATTCAAGAAAATGTTCAGATTTCATTCTACGGTTCTCAAGCAATCAAGAATCCCCACATATCTTTTCTTTCTGAGCTCTGCTCTGCAATAATTCTTGAGCACTAGCCCCTTTTTCTTAGCCCCCAACCCATGTGACCACGGGTCATGGCCAAACTCTAGATCGATAGGCACTTATTCGGGACTTTGGGCCTCTAGCTTCAGAAGTTTCTAACCCAAGTCATTGTAATTTCCTGGAGTGTCGAATAGGCGAACTCGCGAAGTGTGGGGAGTGGATCTACGGTCCACTATTCATCAACAACCAACGGTTGAGATGCAATATAACCCTCAGCAAGCGGATATGACTATTGTTGTATAGTGGTTAATCTTCACGCAAGTCTCATCAGCTATGATCATCAGGCCCCATCACCCATACTCGAGAGGGGTCCACGTGGCAAAACATTAGAATTGGACACGTGGCCCACTCAGACAGGTGACACATGTCATGTTCCTAATTAAATTTATATCCTTGGTGGGTCTGAAACCCACTAACACGTGGTACACATCCCATGGGTCCACATCATTCACGATGAGATCATCATGCCACATTACTCCATAATTTCGGGCTTCGAAAGTTTTTACGGCTACTTCCTTCTAGTCTCTCGAATTCCAAATCTCTGGATTCCTTTACCCTCTGGGTCCACATAATACAGTTGTCGACATTCCAAGTGGGGTCACTTGGTAGGCATAGGAGAGATCCGCGTCACCTTCAGGTGACGTCATCAGGACTCACCACTTCGGCTCTTTGAGGCTTCGAATATTTGGGCTTCGGGAGTTCTCACCTTTGCACCTATTGATTTCCCCGAACGTTGAAATCCCAAACTATTAATCTGCTGACATGTGTCCCTCTTGATGGACGGTCCATATTAACTCCAAACTTCGGAGCTTCGGGCCTTCATCCCCTTCCTCTTTATAACACGTAAATTATCCTAAGTCGCGAAGTCTAAAGGGCTTCCCAGGTTAACCCTCCTGCACTTTCTCCAGATCTGTCGATCACAAAGGATTCCCCTTTTTCTGAACAAATCCCATGGCCAACATTAATCTACGACCCAATACCACATCTATCATGGTTTTACAATACTGTTACACCTCCTGAGCTTCGTAACATGGCCAAGGTAACCTCTTGGCACTCAGGAATGTTCTGAGGTTCGAAATTGGCTCCTATTGACACAATTTCCACCTAAAACCTTGGTTCTAATGACCACTTCTCCGGCCCATCCAGGCTCAGTGCTGGAACCTTGGATATGAACTTGAATTTTTGTCCATTTCGACAACAATTATTTTCCGAAACTTTTTCTTCAACCTTCACTAACATGGCCCATCCAGGCTTAGTGTTGAAACCTTGGCTCTGATACCAAAATGTAGCATCTCCGGTCATCAACACCACTGTCGGGCAACGCTACCTGAGTACCTTGTCTTCTACAAACTAGCTCTGATACCAAAATGTAGCGTTCCCAGCCTCCAACAGTCTGACAATGCCACATACATACATACATACATACATACATACATACATACATACATATATATATATATATATATATATATAGAACATGCATTTCTAATGAATTTTAACAAATAACATGGAATTACTTCTACCATATAGACTGAAAGGGAATTGACAATAATTCTGACATGCAACAGAACACATGATAACATTTCAAGAATCACAAATCTGCATAACATATATAATTAAGCACTGAAATGATACTTATCTTTTAACGGGAGTAAAACCACCAACTGCGTACAGACCTTCCACAAACCTCCCATCCTTAGACCACACTGCTCGTCACTCTCAACAATAGGTCACCCCCGAGATGGGACTAAACTCCATCAGGTAAGGGATTCCTAGGCTAGGCAAGGTCAATAGGAAAGTCACACAGTTTAACAGGAAGGATTCTCTCCCAGGAGCCACTTATTCCCACTGCTCACATACTCTCATTCCCCACATGCCTATCCCACCTCAGGAGTATACACCTTCACTATCACATAGTCCATCGGTTGCTCCACCTCCCTTACCTTGGGATTCAACAATAAGTTGGACCAGAATTCTTAGAGTTCTGTAGCAGCTACGAGACTCCCTCCTGGAGAACTCACTTCCTCAACACACTCTCTCACCTGGAGAGAGTTTCTCACATGCCTGACAACCTGCTTCTTCAATCCACAAAAACCTATCTCACCTGGAGAGAGAGTTGCTCACAGGCCTGAAAACCCATTTCTTCAACCACAACAACCTCTCTCACCTGGAGAGAGAGTTTTTCACAGGCCTGACAACTTGCTTTGTTAGGGACCTCACCCCTCACGTAGGTAGAACAATGTATTCAGATGTAATAAATGCCAATATTAATAAGGCCTTGCAATAAGGTAGAATGAGTCGAATGTAAGAAGACCTAATAGAAGCTTCTGCTTCTAGAAGGATCTTCCTCTAGATGGTTCTTTTGATAGACATATTTAGTATAAATAGGAGTCGAGGGTATGAGAACCCTAGCTTGGATATTATTGTAATAGATCTTTGCTTGACTGGAGGTTTCCCCCTCGAAGAGGCAAGTGAACATTGCTCTTAGAATCAAAGTGCTCTTTCTGGTGATATTCTAATATCATTTTAGTGTTATTGTGGTGTTGTTCTGGTTATATTTTTGTTTATCTGCCATTTCTAGCATTTTATTTTTATTCTGCATACTTTTTATATCTGGAATATCACAAGTGGTATCAAAGAACTTTCCTCGGCAGAAAATTGTGGGTTAATTTTTTTTCCAGGGTAGAGACGTATTCTGGCATATTTAAGCCACAGAGATCCATCGTTACATGCATAAACCCGCAGTTGAGGGATTCATGCACACAGGAAATACAAGTGGTACTTAAGCGCACATATGTTGGCCACCCTTGTAACCCCTATTGGTACCCATTGGAGTGGTAGTGCATCAGACAAAACCTGTGTACAGATCGACCTAGATTTCCTGAAGCCCTCTTTAGATAAATCAATCATTCACCTGACTGCTATAGTTCCACCGAGAACAACACCCGGGAAGATACTCTCTAGTACCTGGGTAGTTGGGTAGTATGGCTAAGGGCACGGTCTATCCTGCTTAGTTGGTTCCATGAGATATTGGGTCGAGTAGTACTATTGGACCCCACACATATATCAGAGAGCTATAACACAGGGCAAACCCTTGTCTGTAGAACCCTTGAATATGTAACCCTTGGGGACGGAAACAAAAAAAATAAAATAGACAAGATCTATTGCCACGCAACTATGTTTGAGTTTCCAAATCACTACACATTTCTTACTGGTTAAGAATTTTGGAATTTCATCTCTACAATATTCTTTAGACCGGAGTATAACTCCGCAAGTGTAAAACAAAACAAAAAAGTCTGGAAATTTTTGCACCATTATTTGAGGCCTATTCCATTGGATTTATCTCTTTTCCCTTATCACATTCATACCTATCATTTTTTAGCAAATTTTTTTACCCCACCCACCCCTTTTTGGTTCCATTGTCATCATGGCCCATACCTGTAGCCAAGACTTGGAAGCTCACTTCAATACCTTGCAATCTAATTTCACAAAGACCCAAAAAAAAGTGAAACAGCTCAGTGTCAATATTGCCACAATCAATACAAGCATACAATCCTCCATCGCCACCTCAATCGAGGAACTCAAACAAGACATGACTACCCAGCTTGAATCGGTCATTTTGATGATCTGCACCAAGCTGCATATCCCTGTAGATGCCCCTTTTCCTAACCCACCTTTGCATATTGAAGCTGAAACTTCCTCTCATTCCTATAATTTTCATCCCCATCACTTTCAGCGTGACCTACGCCTTTCACGAGTGAATGTGACCAAATTTGATGGCTTGGATCCCACTAGTTGGGTAACTCAAAAGGAACATTATTTCTCTTTGTATGGCATTACAGATGACTTGGCCAAACTCCGGTATGGTGTTCTCCATCTAGATCAAGAACGTTGGCAATGGTGGCAATGGAGAAAAACTTCCCATCAAGGGTATGTTTCTTGGACACACTTTGTGGCAGATCTTTATGAACGCTTTGACACCGACATCAACCATTTAGGCTATATGACAAAGTTGAAACAATCTGGCACAGTGGAAGACTTTATAGTTGCTTTTGAGTGACTGGCTTTTCGTACAGAGGGCATGTCTGATTCTTTTTTCCGAGAATGTTTTATCAGTGGCCTCAAGGATGAGATTCATGCCCATGTCCTCATGGCTCGGCCTTAGAGTTGGGTGGAGGCTACTAAACGAGCTAAGAAAGCACAACAGGTTGTATCTTCTCAAAACTAGAAACCCTCCTTTATTCCTTGCACTAAACCAGTAAATTCCACTCCTCCTTCCACTCCACTAAAGATCAAAAAATTGACCAAGGCCGAAATGGTTGAACGTCAACTCAAAGGCCTTTGTTATAATTGTGATGACAAATATTTTCTGGGACACAAGTGTAAGGAAAACAATATTTTTATGGCCATCTCGAAGGATGTTTCGGAAGAGGATGTTGAAGCCCCCCTTGTGTCTGAGTCGCCTGAACCCACCGACATTTCTCCTCCCTCAGACCCTCCCGAAGTAAAACCGGTCATTTCCCTAAATTCTCTCACTTGCTTCTCTGCTCCCCAAACCCTCAAACTAATTGGCTACATCAAGCATAGGAAGGTCATAATTCTTGTTGATAGTGGAAGCACCCATAATTTTATTCATCACCGCATTGCCCAAGAAACCAATTTCTATATCCGTGCAATCAATAATTTCCAAATCATGATTGCCAATGGAGGGTCCATGAAATGTGGAGGGCGTTGTGAAAATGTGTGTCTCCAAATTGGTTACTACCACCTGAAATCTCATATATTTTCTATCGACATGGGTGGTTGTTACATTGTGTTGGGTGCAAACTCGTTAAGGAATTTGGGTCCCATTCTCATGGATTTTAAGGAATTAACCATGCAGTTTGACCATGAAGGATAGCAATAGAAGTTCCAAGGCATCACCGTTGGTTCCCCTGAGATCATTAGTTCCCATCGCATGGAAAAGCTGTTCAAAAAAGGTCATTCAGACATTATTTCCCAACTCCATGCCATACAAGCAACTGAGACACCCTATGTGTCGCAGGACCTCCAATCCATCCTCTCTAAACATCAAGTGGTTTTTTCCACTCCCTAAGGACTCCCTCCTTCTCGTGGTTTCCATGATCATTCCATTCCCCTTGTCCCAGGAATCCTTCCTCCTAATATCTATCCCTATCATCACCCCTTTTACCAAAAAAATGAAATTGAGAAAATGGTTCAAGAACTTCTTAACGCTGGTGTTATCCGCCCTAGTACGAGCCCCTACTCTTCTCTTGTGGTCATGGTCATGAAGAAAGAAGGTTCTTGGCACATGTGTCCTAATTTCCGCGCCCTCAACAAACTCACCATTAAAGACAAATTTCCCATTCCTGTCATTGATGACCTCTTGGATGAATTGAGTGGCACCTAGTTCTTTACTAAACTTGATCTTCATTCTAGATACCACCAGATATGTATGAAAGAGGCAGACATTCCTAAGACTGCCTTTAGAACTCATGAGGGCCACTATGAGTTTTTGGTCATGACTTTTGGTTTGTGTAATGCTCCCTCCACTTTCCAAAGCCTCATGAATCATGTCTTCTGTCCTTTTTTCCGTCATTTTGTCTTAGTTTTCTTTGATGATATCCACATCTATAGCAAAACCTAGATAGACAATATTGCTCATGTGGATCGAGTTTTCCATCTACTCTCTCATCACCAACTTTTCCTGAAACAATCTAAATGTGCTTTTAGCGCCTCAGAATTTGAATACTTGGGTCACCTTGTTGGCAAGAACAACGTCATGGTGGATCCTAAAAATATTGAATCTATGCAAGATTGGCTTCACCCAAAGACTCTCAAAAGATTGCGTGGATTTATGGGCTTAATAGGTTATTATCGCAAGTTTGTTAAGAACTATGGAAATATTGTGGCCCCTCTCACTGCACTCCTTAAAAAGAATTCTTTTACCTGAACTCTAGCAGTTGCTCAAGCTTTTCAAACCTTGAAGATGGCCATGTGCACCACTCCAGTCCTGGCACTTTTTGATTTCACAAAGACCTTTGTCCTGGAATGTGATGCTTTAGGGAAATGAATTGGTGATGTCCTTATGCAAGAGGGTTGACCTTTGGCCTTTACCAGCAAACAACTTTCTGAACGAAATTTGGGCAAATCAATATATGAAAAGGAAATGTTGGCTATTCTGCATGTCATTGATCTTTGACACCCTTTTCTTGTGGGGCAACGCTTCCAAATTAAGACAAATCATCAAAGCCTCAAGTATTTTCTAGAACAACGCATTTCCTCCCCAGAGAAACAAAAATGGGTGACTAAGCTATTTGGATATGATTATGAGATCATTTACAAGAAAGGCAAAGAAAATGTGGTTGCGGATGGACTTTCCCGCAAATATGAAGATGAAGGATCCTTTTTTTCTCTCTCCTTCATTGTACCAGATTGGCTCCAAGTTGTTCGCCAGGAATGGCTACATGATCCCAAAAGTTCATATCTGATACAACAATTGCAGTCCAATTCTCTAGTTTCCCCATGGTACTCTTGTCTTCATGATGAGCTTCGATACAAAGGTCATTTGTATTTAAGTAAATAGTCAAAACTTAAATCCATGGTACTTTCTGAGCTTCATGATACACCCACAACTGGGCACTCGGGGTTTACCAAAACCTATGACAGGGTCAAACGTTCTTTTTTCTGGGATGGTATGAAACAAGACATTCGTAATTTGTATTTGAATGTGATGTGTGTCAACGGAACAAGGGAAAATCAGTCAAATCTTCTGGCACACTACAACCGCTTCTGATTCCACCTGCTATTTGGAGGGATATCTCTATGGATTTTATTACAGGCTTACCTAAATTGGGAAATAAATCAGTCATCATGGTGGTAGTTGATCGCCTTTCCAAGCATGCTCATTTTTGTGCTCTTCAATACCCATTTACACCAGCCACTATGGATCAAATTTTCATGTATCATGTATTCAAGATTCATGGCATGCCACATTCTATTGTTTCTGATCAAGACCCAACTTTCACCAGCAATTTTGGGCAAGAATTGTTCAAGCTACAAGGCACAAAATTGCATCTCACCACAGCTTATCATCCCTAGACTGATGGTCAAACTGAAGTTATCAACAGGTGTTTAGAAACATATTTGAGGTGTTTTGCATAGGAAAATAAAAATCAGTGGGCTCAATGGTTACCCCTAGCTGAATGGTGGTACAACACTTCATACCATACAACTACCCGCATGAATCCTTTTGAAGAGGTATATGGACAAAATCCACCTTCAGTTCTCTCATATTTACCAGGTGTCTCAAAGGTCCAGGGGGTTGACCAAATGCTATTATTTGTACCCTCAAAGAGAATTTGGTCATGGCCCAGAATTGCATGAAGCAATAAGTAGATCAAGGTCGCTCTAAACGTGAATTTGCAGAAGGGGATCAAGTGTTTCTTCGACTGCAACCTTACAAGAAAAATTCCCTCAAGGACAACCATTTTCAGAAGTTGGCGCCCAAATTTTATGGTCCTTATACTGTTCTTAAGTGTGTGGGATAGGTGGCCTATCAGTTATCTTTGCCCAATCATTCTAAGCTACATCTTATTTTTCATGTTTCATGCTTAAAGAAGGTTATTGGAACTAAGTGCCAAACTCAAACCAACCTTCCCGAGTTGGACGAAGAAGGATCCATTTGGATATAGTCACAAGTAGTTTTGGACCAGCGTGAGCATCACCTGCATCAGGGAGCCATCAAGGAAGTGTTATTCCAGTGGAAATATACAACTCTAGCAGATGCCACTTGGAAACCAACTACCATTCTGCAACAATTTCCACATCTCAAGCCTTGAGGACAAGGTTGTTTTTAAAGGGGAGGACATGTTAGGGACCTAACCCCTCACGTAGGTAGAACAATATATTCAGATGTAATAAAGGTCAATATTAATAAGTCCTTGCAATAAGGTAGAATAAGTCAAATATAAGAAGACCGAATAGAAGATTCTGCTTCTAGAAGGATCTTCCTCTAGATGGTTCTTTTGATAGACATATTTAGTATAAATAGGAGTCAAGGGTATGAGAACCCTTGCTTGGATATTATTGTAATAGAGCTCTGCTCGACTGGAGGTTTCCCCCTCAAAGAGGCAAGTGAACATTTCTATCAGAATCAAAGTTCTCTTTCTGGTGTTATTATGATATCATTTCAGTGTCATTGTGGTGTTGTTCTGGTTATATTGTTGTTTATCTTCCATTTATAGCATTTTATTTCTATTATGCATACTTTTATATCTAGAAAATTACATACTTCTTCAACCACAATAGCTAATCGAGGTAAGGCAAGGGATGACTCAATAAATTACAGAGGTGCCAAATGGTCACGGGTTCAACAATGGCAGAATTGGTTGGCTGCTTGCTTGCTCAGTGCGTGTGTGAGTGGGTGCATCCCCCCCAACAACAAGAATTTCCCCCCCTTAAGACTACATGTGCTTGAGCTGACACATGTCACTCATGAAAAACGTTCCTTCCCTTTGGAAGTCACCTGTCCTTCCCCAAGGAACTTAGGATAAAAACATATCCTCTTAAACAACTTTTGGAATAATAATAAATTATTATTATCTTGGACTTAAGCCCTTAGGCTTATCCCCTCTTTCCAACCTCTCAGCCCCCTCTGCCTTACCCGTCCTAGTGGAGCTTAGTCCCCCATATATATTTCTTTGTGGTCGGTCTATAGGCAGTAATGATTTTGTATTAATAATATGAATATTTACATGTACAAAACATGCTCTCTGACCTTTAACACCTAGGCTCTCCATCCTAATAAACACATAATCTCATAGCTCATAATTGTTCGGCTCACCAGCCTACAAAACATGTTTACAATTCATAATACAACTAGGGATTTTCCTAGGGGTATTACAACTGGGTTCAAGGTTACCTACCAATGAGGAAATTAGGACCAGGGTGTGCAATAGGACAACTTCATGTGATTCTGAGACAAACTGAGGGTATGGTTGACATGCAAATTCAAGAGTTCTGATGAATGGATGACACAAGTTGATAAACATCCTTTGAACAAGAGCATGAGACATATGGAAGACTCTGGAAGAATAGACTCAATGATGGAACCATGAGATGCAGGAGGCATCAATCAAATTCTCCATAGGGACTAGAAGAGTAACCAGTGGGGGGAGTAAACTCTCTGTAACGAGCTCAACTTCCTAAGGTCATGCTAAACCAAAAATTGTGATGACAAGTGGACTCAAAAAAAAATTTATATGTTCAAAGGCGACACGATTGTTGCCAACATAAGATAATACTCCCTTCTCACTCGTCTTGTTTTTTTTTTTCATAGTCAAATGAATGTTATGATACAGAGGAGGAAATGAGTGTCACAAGTAAGAAAAACTAGTTCCAACAGTGAAACATACCTATGCTCAATGCAAGGAGGTGCATGTGGGAGATGGACACTCAGGGGAATGTTCCCTCCTGGGTATAGGGTGTCAAGCTATGAAGGATATAAACAAGGCTCTTCTTGGTTGAGGATGCAAAACTATTGAGGCAAGCGATTTATAATGCAAAGTGTTAGGGTCCTAACCCACACATAGGTAGAACAATATATTCAGATGTAATAAAGG